>CM030359.1:312905415-313102915 GCA_017893485.1 Hemerocallis citrina
TGATCGATTTGGGCTAGGCCCTTGGACGAATATAGTTTCTTGATCTTTGTTCATTTGATCGTGAAACTTCTTCTGATCCTTTAAATGGGGGGAAAAATTAAAAAAAGAAAAAGAAAATACTGTCATAAATGTATAAAGCTATATCAATTGTCTATTCAGCAAGAAAATGGAGCATAAAGAACACTGTGAAATGGGCTGCAAACGGAACAATAGACAACATCTATGATGAACTAATTTTCCACAGAAAATTATAACCTAAGAGTGCCATGTGCCTAAAGGGCATGGTAAGAAATAAGAGAAACTTCAAGGATTCCGTCACTCAATCTCCACCACTATAACTCAAAAGAGTGTCCTGACTCAGACGGTCTTCACATACAAAACACAATCTAATATAAACATTGGAAATGAATGTTTAGGTAAATTGACGCTCTTAATGGTTGCTTGTGTACTAACTATACAGAGCTGTGACCAAGCCACTTAGAAATCTCATTTAACCCTCTCATTACATGATAGTGTTCACAAATTCCCAGCGTTTGCACTGGAATAACCACAAAAAAGGTCGAGCAGAAAAAACACCTATCGTGCACGTGCTAAAAATGTTGAGGTTGAGGCTCAAATATAAGGAAACAATAAAGAGAAGGATAGATGTTGACTTATTTTATTATTTTTCTGATAATAAAAAATCAATTACAAATTGCAAAAGAAAAACAGAAGGGAACAGCTACAACTTAATAAGGGTTCCCGCTTTTGGGTCATATACGGCTTTAGACTAATTTACTAGTAGGCTGTAGGCCAAATATCCATCTGGACTAGTAGGGACTAGCAGGCTGTAGGCCAAAAGTTAATAAGCCGTTCTCACTACAGAGAATACAGTAAAAAGAGCTACAAATTAAGTATTGAAGTAGAGCAAATAAAAGATTGTGCTTACCCGCATCCTTCGCTTCTCTTCTTCTCTCTCGTGCCTCAGCATAGCATATTCATCGAGCATAGCTAGAAGAGGAACACCGTCATATGTGAAGGGCATGCCATGGTCTTCTTCCCATGTCTGGGTCTTCGCCACCAGAGTATCAACAAGAGCTAGAACACCAGTATTTATTGAATAAGCCACGAGAACATGTAATAAAAATTAACTGACTCCCAGTAACCCAACAGTACCGTGTCTTTTTGTAATGACATACTGAGCATTTAGAAATAACTGAGCTCGCCAAGTTCTCAGTAAGAGCTGGTATAAAAAACTAGTCGACACCTAGTAAAAGAACCCATCTATAGGAGTTTTTTTCTGAAAAGATAGTGAGAATTTAGAAATAACCGAGCTAATTAAGTTTTCAGTAAGAAAACGACTTGGGAACTTAATGTAGCTGGTATGAATGCAACGTCGTGAATTCCTTAATATATAAGGTATGGGATTGGAGGGGAATATAAAAATGCAAGATCTGTTTAAGTATACCCAGAGGACATATGAATCCAATATCATGGTGTTAGTGCATGATTCCACAAATGCATACAAACTTGCCTGAACCTGGCATTTTGTCATGTTGAATATTTTCTTTTAATGTTATTTGGTGTTAAACTTTTTATTTCCTTTATAATAAGTTGGAAGTGAAATGATCTTGGTTTTGTACACTTTTGTGGCTTACAATGCACAAATTAATGAAACTCACTGATAAACAGAAATTCAATATTAGGTTTCGATCCTGATAGAAAGGTACCTGGAATTTTGTTAACCAATATCCGAGCTTTCTCCGCACGTTTGAGGTTTAAGTGAGCACCCCTGCTAGAACTATACCTGTTGTGATCCTGGAAAAGCAAACATAAATAAGAAATTTAATATTCGAGATTAAATATGCAATTTTTTATTCGCAATGTGTCAGACTTTTAAATAAAATTTACACTGTAAGTTAATTTTACCAGATTATAGTCTTCAAGCCAACTCTCTTCTTCACATGCTGACATCCACTTCTCAACCTTTTCCAAAATCTCTTTCCTTCCTAGTGCCTCTTCTTTGGCTTTAACTATCTCATTGTCCAAATTAGCCAGTAATTCTGAAGGTTCCATATTTGATTCAATAAGTGCTGCAATTTTCTCTTGGGCTGCTACTGAATCTACCTCGATGTGAGCACGGGCATGTATATCTTCAAGTTCAGTTTGTTTCTTCAAAGCTATTTCCATCATCTTACTGGCCTTCAGTTCATCTAGCCTCTCAACTTCAACTTCAGCCTATAGTAGAAAACAACGAGTAACAGATGGCAGAATAAACTCCATTGCCTTCTTTGTAGAAATATGAATTTGGTGAGTTATTACCTGCTCAATCAAATCAAGGGCAAGAGACCCAGGAAGAGCGACTTCATCTAATGTAGCTGAGATATTACAGGTGACATGGTTGAATACATCCCGTTCTTCATCAGGGGTATCCATCAGATTCCACAGATCACACAGTTGACCAGCTAATTCTTGAATCTATGACAAAGTTGAAAAACAATATTATTGGCCACACCAAAGTACTTGCTCTTAATCTATGTACAAAATCAGCATTACTTCTTTGTATAATGATCATTTTTCCAAGTGAGAATTTCTCTTTAACAACAACTTTACCTCTTGAAATAAATGGCAAGCCTGTCAACATAAGGTCCAAGCCAAATTCTCGTAAAACTTTAATTCCAGTTTTTGTTTGTTTGGCTTCAAGTTGATGTTCTAGATGGTTAATCAAAACTTACACAGATCTATATTGCGGGTGTTGATGAACCGATACTGCAGTATGGAACTCTAAATATCTGTCAAAACATGCCGACCCAGAGAAATTGCAACTCATGTACGATTGGTCCACTTACAAAAAGTAAGTGGTCCCAACTAACTACACTTTTAATTTTCCCTTTAAAAATTATGCAAGAACCAATCATGTGACAGTTGCAAATGGAGTGGCATGCTATCTAGTTTCCTTTTTTTTTTTTGATCAGGAATATTTTGAAAATATTTTGAGATGGGTATCTTGTGCATGCACAATCAGGGAAAAAAAAGGCCAGCCTGGGGAGTCTTTAGTTTTCCATATAAATGAGTCTTTCAGAGTTTTCGGGTGGATCCCATAGAGATTTAATAACAACTTTTGTATTTTGTTAGAAATTTTCGATACAAACTAAAATTCATTAATCTTGCATGTGATGTTCTATTTTGAGTGTACTCTTCAAAGCATTACGTTTTCTTTACCCTATTTTCAAATGTTAAAACCCATGCAAGCACAAAGAGAACGTAAATAGGTGTCAGAAAAAAAGTTGCAAAACCATACCATAAAATAAATAGCCAAAAACAAGCAGTGGATCTAAGTTTGAACTTAGAAGTGCAATGACTACCTTAAGCAGTCTCATCTTTTTCTCTTCTTTAAGTGATAAAACTAGACCTGCAAGTTTTGACAAGGTTTCATTGCTAATGCTCTTGGATTGCACACCAACCGAATCATCCAAGCTAAGATGAACTTCAGTGATAGTACTAAAGAAATCCATCCGCAAGACAGCACAGAGATCATGAACTGTGCTTGCAAACTCGAGAACCTTATGCAATCGATCGCTCTGCCAAACATTTGTAGATATTAGACCTAGCGAATGATGTCGGTAAAAATGTTGGAAATCACCATTAGAATGGGGAAAAAGATTACCTTCTCTCTTTGAAGTTCTTGAAGTTGTGACTGGAACCCATACAACTTCTTAAGAGACAAATCATCCTCATCAACTGTAATTGTCATGACTAGCTCATCAGTATTTAAAGTACCAGAGATTTCACCACGTATTTTCTGAATTTGTGACTGTACATCAGTAAAATCTTTTGTTCTTTCCTCTTTTTGCAAACGTAATTCCTCCAAAAATGGTGTTATCTCTGCTAGTTGCTCCTTGATTGTTCCAGTTGATTTCTCGGGCTGTCAAGAAATCAAAGAACAAGAATAGTAAAAATGAAATTCGCTGCAACTAACCCCACAAACTACAGATAAACTTTGGCTTATCATTTCCTTCATCAGTAATCAACATCCAGTCATGATGTAGAATCTTCTAAGCATACTATCAATATAAATATGACACACAAAGAGCTGCATTCATATACAACTGATGTAAAGCAGAATTTTGGCTATAGAATAGTATTCACACATTTTTACAAAATATATTAATGGTTAACTAAACTTAGAATCTAGAATTTATTACGCTAACAATAAATAAATAAAGGATTGCTCTGATGAAACACAGAAACTTAAATTTGGAAATTCAGTCATGTCAGACATACATATGGGTTCAAGTATTCTACACGACACTACCAATTGCAATGTAGTACTTAAAAATTTTGTAGTGATACTGCATCATGTCGTCAGAGTGTCCATGCTCATGCTTCTTAAAGTGCATCATTTTTTTTATTTTAAGGGCTACACTGTAGCCTAGTCTCGAACCCAAGACCTCCCTTTACCGATCCCAACCCTTTACGATCTGGATCCATTAGTTTTATTTTCACTAAAAAGGAATTGCACATAATACACATCGAACATAAGCATATGATAATGATTATAAATGCATTTGCCTGTTTAATCTTTGTGCATAAATAGAGAGAAAACAAGTGGAACTTTTTTTGACTTGGAGGTTCTAAAAAGCAGATGCAATGCATTGGCAAATCAAAAATTTACTTGTAATATATATATATTTTTTTGGTTATATATAGGAAGACCAATTTACTTGCTGAAGACAACCCGTACAAAGAAAAAAGAAAATATAACTTTTCTGATTTGTCTTTAAAATGCATGATAGGATCCCCATAGAAATAATGAGGTACTTTTTTGTTTATAAAAGGTTCAAATAGAGTCCCCTCCGTAAGAATAACCTAGATCCTATCAGGGCGGACCAAAAAGGTGTGTTGGGTAACTGCTCCCTAAGAATTTTCATAAAAATCCTAGATTTATATATATCATTCACTCTTCTCCCAAACTTCTTATTTATGTCATGCATTAGCTACCCATAACGCATGACTAGACTCACTGTCTTAACATCTAGTTATGTAATTCCAGCCATTGAATGCAATTCCTTCATAAATCCATTGTTTATAGGGAAAAACCGTAACTTGTGTTGCCACTCCTCCGGTGGATAATCAACTCCACTAACAACATATACACCTGTGGCGTGATTATCAAAAGGAAGGACTCACAAGAAGTTACCAATTGGAAAACAGAGAGGACTGTGTTATTGATTAAAAACAGATGGGAATTTGTTGATGGTTTAGCATTTATATTCTAAATGCCCACACAGGTTGAGGATCCTCTTTGTGGGTCCAGGACCCTCCACAGCGGTGGTATTCTTTTAACAGTCCACATTTTATCTAGTGTAGCTAGTGGGATTCAAACTACCATATGAGAAACTACCATGTGAGAGACCCTACCCTGCCACTACACTAAAACTTCAATGTGGTGTACAGGTTGAGGGTTTAGCATTTTCATTCTAACTGCATAAAAAAAAGCATAAGCTTGCTCACCATATCATAGGTTGTTTCACCCAGTGCAGAAAGAAGCCTGGCAAGCTCAGCTCTGGAATCAGCCAAAATCTGGAGAAATTGTGCCTTCAATTTTGAAGCCTGATCTACTTTCCTCTTATAAACATCTAAGCACTCCTGGTCTATTTGAAGTAGCATTTTATCACGTTCCTCATCAGTCTCACCAACCTCATCCCATATTAGCTGCAATAATACATCAATTTATCAATCTAACCCAATGCTTAAAACTATGATACTCAACACACAACTCTTTTTGGATTAATACCTGCAATTGCTGCAGTAAAGAACCACAGCTAGTTTGACATGATTGTGGATCCTCTTTTCCAGTGACAGCCATTAAAAGTTGGGTTTACCTAAAATAGGGAGAGAAGAATCAGTATATGATGGTTGCATGTAGGTGGAAAGTGCAAAACAAGAGCAGAAGGGAACAAATCTCCTAATCATAGACACAAGCACGCTGCTGGAACATGATAGAATTCATTTAGTAACAAAATAAAAGACTGAAAGCGAGCGCATCAAATTAGAAAACCGACAAATGAAAGCAAATCTTCCCCCCAAAAAAGACAAATGAACGCAAATGCAAAAAAAGGTATTTAGAGTACCAATAAATGAAAGATGGTATTCTTACAAGTTACAAACTATCTCCCCTTCAAAGTTTAAAAAGAAAACTACTCAAACTTAGGCGTTGTTCTCTATAAGGAATCAGATAATACTGTTGTATGAATAAAGTCATTGAAACGAACACGACTAATTCTAAACAATAAGCCATCAAAATGCTATTTACTATAAATATTTTTGTGGGGACTGTATGCATATTCCTCATTAATTATCTTACCCTTGTTGCGCTTTAGAGCGGAAAGAAAATAAGAATACAAAATAATTAATAAAAACTGAGCACTTAAATGAAGACGAAAGCCTGTAAACATGAATACTGTATAATATATAAAATGAACGTACAACTGAAGCAAACATTTGTACTGCTCAAACGATCGCAAAGGAGGCTAAACTCCATCCAGAAAAAACCCATGTTGAATGCTCACCAAAAGTATATATTTGGAACTCAACTATGGATAGAATCAAAATGGGGATATTTATATATTTAAAAATGGCATATCAAACAGTTTCAATGATGTTTGAAAACAAAAACAAAGTGAACAATGGTTAGAAGTTGTAAATCCTGTGTTCTTAAGTTTTTCCTTATAGATCTAAACCTTTGTATAGAAAAATTAAATTAAAATCACCTGAAATACTATTTATTTACTATATGTAACATGACCAACAACATACCTTGCACTTGTATTAAAGCGAAGTACTTGAAATTCTCAGTACTTAACTGATTCAGAAATCAGAAGTAAATAACCTCCAGCCATTGAATACTAATTAAAACCTTCAAAACCACAATGGCCTCCATAATCTTCAAAAATAAGAAAATTTCAGGCTTTTATTGCTTTCTTATTTTGTAGCCCATTAACAACAACAACCCAAAATTAAAGATAACATATTTAGCAAACCCACAATAGGAAAAGTCAAATATTTCAGAATCTCTCTACTATTCAGTAATTCCATTTTCTTTCCATTTCAAAAATCCTTAAAATAAAAACAAAGGGTGTCCCACAAAACTCTCAATCCTTCAAACCCTTCTCATCCTGGGCCTAAATTGTTATGATCCAAATTTAGTCCCCCTTCGGTTATATGAGGAACCAATGTTGGGTAGTTATAAACTTGCTTCCCTCACTTTAACAGCTAGTTTTTAAGGGTGAGTTCTTCTAGGTTCCTAACAATTTGTATCAGAGCCAACTCCATGCTTCTTAATTCGCTGTAGAGGCTGGATTAAAATTACTCCGACAACCATCAGATATACATACAAAGGAACAAACTTGTTCACAATGGCAAATCTAGAGAGAAGAATAACACCCAAGAAACCAACTTTCCGACCAAATCAGCCCACATTTCCCGCAAAACATTGACCCAAAAGCCAAAAATCTCAGATTGGAAGGAGCTGAATCTTTGAAGATATAAAATTTAGTAGATGGAGCAAAATTTGATCTTTAAGGATCAAGATGGTACCTTTATATGGAAAGTGGACAATTTCGGTGATTACGAGATCTGAACCCTTCTTCTTTTTTGTTGTTCTTCTTCTTGTTCGTCTGCTTCACAGTAGAGAAAGAAGCTGAATAGCTCACCTCGGACAAAGAGTGCAGAAAAAAGGGCGACGAAGACCGGAAGAGTATATGATGGGGTCCATCACCATCAGTCCCCGTGTATATAAATCTTAGATTTTTTTTTTCCAATTATAAATTTTCATTTTTTTTTAAGAAAAAAAAGGGGAAAGTTCGGTACAGTGGTACACTATGAAATATTGAAATGTAATTAGTCCAAATTTTTTTTTTTAATATATAACATTTGGTGAAGAAGCCCTGTCATTCAGTTCTTTGTAAAACCTTGCCTCGTGATTTGCATTTCAGGTTGAGTTTGATACCCCTGATTCACTCCTTTTGCGAGGATTTACAATTCGCAAGGAAATATATCCTAAATGGTGTGGACAACAATTGCCAGATAATTTTCTAGTTTGGGCTTTACTTTAACATAGTTAGATCAAAGTGAAAGGTGTCTTTGGTCTCTCCCATGTCAGGGAACTTAGAGAGATCAGTTGTGAAGTCTGCCTTCGCTGTGAAGTGGCTATGAGAGTCAACGAGGATTAAACGAGGGGATGAGAACGATGACTCAATCTGGACAGGAAGTTGTCAGATTGGTGGAGTGTCTACGGTATCTCTCATAAAATGCTTAGAGTTGACGTCTGGGTTGTTGTGCGGAATACAAACTAACCAACAATCAAACGAGAGAAACAGCGAGAAAAACAGAAAAGCAAACAACACAAGAACACAAGATTTAATGTGGTTCGGCAAAACACATGCCTACATCCACGGGGCGGTTGGGGTTTCTTCTTGCTATAATCAACGATGGGCAAAACAAAGTTTACAAGAGATGACGGCTGCAAAATCCGAAAAGAGGTCTCTAATTTTCGTCTCTCTTTCGTCTCTCATTACAAAACCCTAACGGGTCGTATTTATAGGGAAACTATTGGGCCTTTCGAAATGGGCCTATTCTGGATCCAAAACCCGCCGACAGTCGACTGGTCGAATTACCAGTCGACTGGTACTTCCTTCGGGACAGTCGACTGATCAGTCGACTGCTGCTACTGTATCTTTAGTCTTTGAAACTCCTCTCTGGACAGTCGCCTGATCCTCCAACCCAGTCGACTGATATACTGTAACTTTCATTTGCTGCAGATACTCCAAAACAATCTGAACCAGAATCGAGCCATTATCCTACAATCTCCACCTTGGCGAGATCTTCCAAGTAGCCCGAGCAATCTCCAAAAATACTCCAAAACAACTGCTCATCACCAAATGTAACAAAAGAACCCAAACTCCACCTTAGTATGATATCACATACTAAACAAACCAATAGCAAAGCACTATCCCAACCGCCCATGCCAAATTATCAAACATGCAAAATATTAGCCAGGTTCATGCAATTCTTGAACTTGGCTGCCCCAACAACTTTGGTCAACATATCAGCAGGATTATCAGCTGTTCCAATCTTCACCAAATGAATATCACCATCCTTTATCAAATCACGCACAAAGTGATAACGGACATCAATATGTTTGGTCCTCGAATGATGAACTTGGTTCTTCGCTAAATGAATAGCACTCTGACTGTCACAGTGTACCTCCACCTTCTCCCGATGAATTCCCAAGCTCTTCAAAAGTCCATGAATCCAAATAGCTTCCTTCATGGCCTCAGCAACCGCCATGTATTCAGCCTCAGTAGTAGACAACGCTACAGTGGACTGCAAATTGGACCTCCAACTTATAGGTGCTCTAGCCATAGTAAACAAATAGCCTGTAGTAGACCGCCTCTTATCTAGATCACCTGCATAGTCCGAATCAACATAACCCACCAATAACCTGCTAATATTGTCATCCCTTTCAAACTTCAAGCCCACATCTGTGGTGCCACTTATGTACCTCAAAATCCATTTAGCTGCTTGCCAATGCTCTTTGCCTGGATCATGCAT
Organism: Hemerocallis citrina; assembly: GCA_017893485.1. Lineage (NCBI taxonomy): Eukaryota > Viridiplantae > Streptophyta > Magnoliopsida > Asparagales > Asphodelaceae > Hemerocallis > Hemerocallis citrina. Next base: position 312,915,010 of record CM030359.1, read on the forward strand.
ATATCGACTAACCATACTCACCGCCTGAGAGATGTCTGGTCGAGTACAAACCATGGCATACATCAAACTGCCAACCATACTAGTGTAAGGTACATTAGCCATATACTGTCTCTCTTCATCTGTACTTGGAGACTGAGAAGCACTAATTCTGAAATGAGTGGCTAAGGGTGTACAGACTGGTTTAGTTTTCTCATCTATACCAAACCGTTTCAGCACCTTCAAAAGATATTGCTTCTGTGTCAAACTCACTATGCCCTTTGCTCTGTCTCTAGCTATCTCCATCCCAAGTATCTTCTTGGCTTCACCAAGATCCTTCATCTCGAATTCAGAACTCAGCTGATTCTTCAAATTTTGAATCTCCTTAGCATTTCTAGAGGCAATCAACATGTCATCCACATATAATAACAGATATATGAAAGAACCATTCTGCAACTTCCTGAAGTAGACACAATGATCATACTCACTTCTGGAATATCCCTGCACTTTCATAAACTGATCAAACCTCAAATACCACTGCCTTGGAGATTGCTTCAACCCATAGAGAGACTTTTTCAACCTGCAAACACAATTTTCCTTCCCAGCTGTCTTAAACCCATCTGGCTGCAACATATAAATTTCTTCATCTAGATCCCCATGTAAGAATGCAGTCTTCACATCCATCTGTGTCAATTCAAGATCAAACTGTGCTACCAATGCCAACAAAATCCGAATAGAAGGATGCTTCACAACTGGAGAGAACACCTCATTATAGTCAATACCTTCCTGTTGAGCATACCCCTTTGCAACTAGTCTAGCCTTGAACCGAACACTGCCTTTTGGACCTTCTTTCTTCGTATACACTCACTTGCAACTAATTGCTTTCTTCCCCTTTGGTAGTTGCACTAGATCCCAAGTCTTATTCTTATGAAGAGAGTTCATCTCTTCATCCATAGCAACTTTCCAATCTGCATTTTCTGAACTTCTAGTGGCTTCTTTGAAGTTGGAGGGAACTTCATCATCCACAATGGGAAGAGCAAATGCAACTGTATCTGTAAAACGAGATGGTCGTTTGATATCTCGTCTTTGCCTTCTTACTGCAATTGATTCTTCCTGCTGGATAGGAACTTCTTCATCATCCTCAGTATCAACCACATCATCATCATTTTGGGCAGGATTTTCAACTGAAAGCTTTTCTAACTCCACCTGTTGGAGAACTCTCCCATTCTGCTGCTGCTGTCGATCATCAGTCGACTGATACTGTACACCAGTCGACTGTCCCGAGCTTCTGCTGCTCACCTGTTGGAGAACTTTCCCGCTATTCTGCTGCTCACCAGTCGACTGTTCTCGACCACCAGTCGACTGTCCCGTGCCTATCATGCTGGTCTCATCAAAGGTCACATCCCTGCTGATTACTAACTTTTTCTGTTCTGGACACCACAACCTGTAACCTTTGACACCAGTACTAAAACCAACAAATATAGCCTTTTTGGCTCTTGCATCAAGTTTAGTTTCAGTTACATGAAAATAAGCAGGACAACCAAATATATGCAAAAAACTATAATCAGATGCAGGTTTACCACTCCATACCTCAATAGGCGTTTTGCCTTCAAGTGCTGCTGATGGTAAACGGTTGACAATGTGGCTTGCATATATAACAGCTTCTGCCCAAAATGTCTTCTTCAATCCAGACTGTGCTAACATACATCTCACCTTCTCAAGTAAGGTTCTGTTCATCCTTTCTGCAACCCCATTTTGCTGTGGAGTCTTCCTAACTGTGAAGTGCCTCTAGATCCCTTCATCTTCACACAATTTCAGAAACGGATCGTTCTTGTATTCCCCTCCATTATCTGACCTCAGAACCTTAATCTTCCTACCAGTCTGATTTTCAACTTTCTTCTTCCAACTTGTGAACAATGTCAAAACTTCATCTTTGTGCTTCATGGTATATACCCAAACTCGTCTGGAGTAATCATCAACAAAAGTAACAAACCAGTGTCTACCACTCATAGAAGGTGTCTGAGTAGGGCCCCAAACATCTGTGTGCACATAATCGTGGATACCCTTTGTCTGATGTACAGCTGTACCAAATTTCACCCTAGTTTGCTTACCCAAAACACAATGTTCACAAAATTCCAACTTGCACCCTTTAGCATCTTTAAGCAACCCTTGCTTCACAAGCCCCTGCAAGGCCTTTTCTCCTGCATGCCCGAGTCGCATATGCCACAACCTAGTAGAGTCGGGAACAACCTGTTTAGGCCTTTCAGTTACACTGGCAGCCTGACCCAAATATGTTTTTCCCTGCAAGAAAAACAAGTTCCTTTTTCTTTGCCCTTTCATCACCACGAGTGATCCGCTAGTCACCTTCAGAATGCCACCTTCACTAGCAAATTTCAATCCACTGGCCTCCAAAGCACCAAGTGAAATCAAATTCTTTTTCAAATCTGGAACATACCATACATCTGAAAGCTCCCTAATAAGATCATCGTGCATTAGCAATTCAATCTTCCCGATTCCTACCTTCTTACAAGGTGCATCATTCCCCATCAAAACTACACCACCATCCATATACTCCAAAGAAGTAAACCACTCCTTTTTCCAAGACATATGATAGGAGGCTGCTGTATCAAGAAATCATACCTCTTGATAAAGTGAGGGACTAGAAGCAAGTGCAAAAGAAAAATCCTCGCCACTATTTAAATTATCAACAGTCACATTTGCAGTCGAATTTCCCTTATTTCGTAGCTTTGGACAATCCTTTTTCCAATGCCCCCTTTCATGACAGAAAGCACATTCATCTTTGGCCGGTATTTTCCTGTCCTTCGAAACTCCTCTCGATTTGGAACGAGATTTGTTTCCCTTTTTCCCAGATTTGGACTCAGATCTGGTCTCAGTCCTGCCCCTTACAATCAATGCTTCAGAAGTTTCTCTATCAACCATTTTATCCCTTCTCCTAGTTTCATTATTCAACAAAGCATTTGCAACATCTTCATATTTCACAGTATCATTTCCATATATTAAAGTTGTTGCTAAATGATCATAACTTTCAGGTAATGAATTCAACAGAATTAGGGCTTTATCTTCATCTTTAATTTGCTCATCCAAATTTAACAAATCAGCCAATAATTTATTAAATGATTCAACATGAGCGTTCATAGACATACCTTCCGTATAGGTGAAGCGAAAAAGTCTCTTCTTCAAATACAGCCGATTCTCCAAACTTTTCCTCATGTATTTGTCTTCGAGTTTCTTCCACAACACCGCAGCAATGGTATCCCTCATCAAATCGTACTTCTGAGCCTTCGCAATAAAGAGCCGAATAGTCCCATACGCTACTCGATTCAACTTCTTCCAATCTGCTTCGGACATATCCTTTGGTTTTTCTTTCTCCAAAGCAACATCTTGTTCTTGTTGAACAAGAACATCCAACACCTCACATTGCCACATCCCGAAATTGTTTGTCCCATCAAATTTTTCAACTTCAAATTTTGCGTTGTGAATCGTTGTTCTGGACGAACTTGATCCCACAACATCCTTGGTTGCATCTGCATCACCCGCCATCTCCCTCTAGGTCGAACCAACAGCTCTGATACCACTTGTTGTGCGGAATACAAACTAACCAACAATCAAACGAGAGAAACAACGAGAAAAACAGAAAAGCAAACAACACAAGAACACAAGATTTAATGTGGTTCGGCAAAACACATGCCTACATCCACGGGGCGGTTGGGGTTTCTTCTTGCTATAATCAACGATGGGCAAAACAAAGTTTACAAGAGATGACGGCTGCAAAATCCGAAAAAAAGTCTCTAATTTTCGTCTCTCTTTCGTCTCTCATTACAAAATCCTAACGGGTCGTATTTATAGGGAAACTATTGGGCCTTTCGAAATGGGCCTATTCTGGATCCAAAACCCGCCGACAGTCGACTGGTCGAATTACCAGTCGACTGGTACTTCCTTCGGGACAGTCGACTGATCAGTCGACTGCTGCTACTGTATCTTTAGTCTTTGAAACTCCTCTCTGGACAGTCGCCTGATCCTCCAACCCAGTCGACTGATATACTGTAACTTTCATTTGCTGCAGATACTCCAAAACAATCTGAACCAGAATCGAGCCATTATCCTACATGGGTCACTGTTGGCGACGGAGGCAATCGTGGGATAGATGGAGAGGATAAACGGTGTATAAGCGAGGGACTGAGTGAGAGAGAGAGCTCAAATTGGCACGAGAAATTCGCTATGGCGAGACCGGCCAATCAGTAGGATTAGATTTCATTATATTTTTTGTTTGTTGGTTGGGGTGTATGAATTTCAAAACTCAGCCTGTTGGGTTCTGAACTTCATAAGCAATATTTTTTGTTGTATATTTTGTTAAATTCTCTTTAATAAAATACGGGGGGCTTTCAACCCACCGTTAAACGATCCAAAAACAAAAAAAACAAAAAAAAACCTCTTTCTTAGAAAAGCTAGAAACATTTGTATCTTTTGTGCATTGTTGAACAAAGATAGTTGACCTTTGATTGAATGGTCTAACACTAGGAAGTCATTAATATCGCTATCTTTCTGAGTTGAATACTCAGATAGTTATTCTTAATATATATTATTATTAAGGAATACTCTAGTACTTCTCTCTTGCTTTTTCTTCTATATTTTTCTAATTTTCAAGTCTGTAATTTGTGTATCACTTTGTATCCAACAACTTCCAAAGGGGTAGGACAAAATTGTGTTGATGTGGATAAATAATCCAGCTCTATCTAAGACGTTAGATCCCCTCAGAATCTACAAATCCTCTTAAATCAGGTCCATATTCTCTATGGGCCACCGTAAGTAGGAAGTCAAGGCAGTGAGTATAGTAGACTTATCCAATCCACCAATCAGGTCCACAGAAGATGGTCAACCCGGTCCACTAGGGTTACCTCTCTCTGTCTATAAATATCAAGTCTCCACCAATGTTAGAGGGCAAACCATTTTTTTCCACTCAATCCCTAATCCACTTTTATCAGTGGCTAACTAGATCGTCGGAGAGTCTGTCGTTGGAATCTTTCCCGATGTTTCTAGGCATTTTGCAGGTATCCGGCAACCATCAAATACCACAAGATCCACCTCACCAGCCACTCGCTCAACCGCGTATTTGGACCAGATATGTGCCCTAGATCTGTCTCTCCATCTCCAAATAACAAGAACTCACATCTGTTGCTCCCACTTCAAAACAGCAGCATCATATTGACGCCGTCTGTGGGAAACTAGGCAGATCCAAGACTAGACTTCGGTCCTGTTCCACTATTGTTCCCTTCCATGGCACCGAAAGCCAAGAGAGAGGCCGCGGTAGGACGTCATGCCGACCCTCCTCCTCATCTATCTCACAGTCATGTGAACACACAAGGGTCTCGAAGGCAGCGAGCCGAGGGTCCGTCAGGATCGAGTCCGAGCGCTTCACGCTCGGTCGCGAGGCAACCCGAACGCCCGGCAGCCAATGAACTTCGAAACATCATCAATAATGGACATACTATGGATGACCTCCAGCACCAGCTCAACCGATTGAGGGGTGGAGTTGCCCCCTCCAACCAGGCTTTGGCCCCCAGCATTCACCCATCCCAGGGTCGGGAGCAGCGATGCAGCCACTTCCCGAGAGATCGTCCACCCCCGAATAGTCAAGGCGAAGAGGTCCCGGTCACGAGAGCCGAGTTCCAGGAGTTCAAGAACGAGGTCCTTCAGGCCCTCCGAGGCGGTCCCAGAACCGAGCGTCAAAATGACAACCCTCGCCAGGGGGAGGAAGACCAGGGTAGTGGGTCTTACGGCTCGACCCGGTCAACGAGACAGGATGATGTCATCCTCAAACGCCTCCAAGAAATGGAGGATCGCCTCCCTTGGATCGGCAAGGACGGAGGACAATCCAATCGGGGGTATCAGCCTACCTGACCCCCATTCTCCGCTCAAATCCTCGACGCTCCAATTTTGAGTAATTTCAAACTGCCTCTGTTCGAGACGTACAAAGAAGAGTCTGATCCTGCTGATCACATGGAAGGGTTCAAAACCATCATGATGATTCACAGCACCTCGGATCCTCTACTCTATGGCGCATTTCTAGCCACTATGTGTGGCCCGGCACGAGAGTGGTTCTCAAAGCTTGCCCCCAACTCGATTTTCTCATTTGACCAGCTGGGAGCTTCCTTGCTCACTTGGTGACCAGCCGCAAGGTCGAGAAGAAAAGTGCGTCCCATCTGGACCTCAGACAGAAGGAAGGAGAGTCCCTTCGGGACTTTGTACGGAGGTTCACTGTCGAGGCTAGGGAAGTCTCTTCTCTCGACGCTGATGTCACGTCTGCGGCCTTCCGGCACAATGTTCGCCACAGCCAACTAAAGGCCTCCTTAGCGATGAAGCCATCCATTGATTTTCCTACATCCTCAACATAGTTGAAAAGTACATCCGAGCCGTGGAGGCTCTGCACCCTGAAGGTCTAAGAGAAACATCAGCCAAGGGGAAGAGAAAGGTCGATGATTTCGAGCCTACGAAGAAGGCTCAGAAAGATGCATTCGGACAAAGACGACCACCTCCCATCCCCCACTTCGAGAAGTTCACTCAGCTGACTCAGAGCGTAGAGTGTGTCGGCTATCCTCATGGAAATTGAGGATAAGGAGATCTTCTGCCATCCTCCCCGATCCAACTACAACAAGAAGAAATCGGATATTCTACTGTTGGTTCAATAGGGACCACGGCCACGAAACTGATAACTGTCGGACCCTCAAAGACGATATTGAGGCTCTCATTCAAATAGGGTACCTAAGGGAGTTCACCCGAACTAACCCAGGGCTTTGCCTCCTCATCGAACAGCCAACATACGTCCAGAGGCAGAACCCGAGCCTGAAGGAGCTGCTGGGCCGACCATTTTTCACTGTGTCCACGGTAGACCCATGGGGGGAGAGTCAAACAGCTCTCGCAAGGCCTTCGTACGGGGGGTTAACTAGTCCATAACTATTCGCCCCCCAAGAATCAAGGACTGGTGGTCTCATTCTCCAACGAAGAACTGGATGGCGTTCTTCTGCCTCATTGCGACGCTCCTGGTAATCAACATTAACATGGCTAATCACGAGGTTCGCCGCATCCTTGTTAACAACGGAAGCTCATTCAAAATCTTGTTCCTAATTGCATTCAAAAGGCTCAAACTCTCTCGCGAGAAGCTGAAGCTGGCCGGGTACACGCTCCACGGGTTTTCGGGCGTTCCTGTCCAAGTTGAGGGAATCATCACGCTTTATGTCATAGTAAGAACGACCCCAACCATCCAAACAGAGGCAATGGATTTCATGGTGGTCAACGTTAAGGCCGCCTATAATGTGCCCGATGACCAGATGGAGGAGAACCCCTTCTCTAGAGAGGACATGTCTAAATGGTTCCGAGTAAGCTAGTCTCTTGCTCCATACCTAAAACTGGCCATTATCAACTGTATCTGTCGAAATGTAGACCTCTTCGCATGAACGCCCTCGGATATGCCAGGAATTTCAAATGACCTCATCATGCACAAGCTGAGCGTCCACCCGGACTCAAAACCAGTCCAGCAAAAGTGCCATAAGTTCGCTTTTGACAGGCAATAGGCGATGAAAGAAGAAGTGGGCAAGCTCCTCTCGGCTTGGTTCATACAGGAGGTCAACTACCCAGAGTGATTGGTTAACATTGTGATGGTGAAGAAACCAAACAAAAAGTGGATGATCTGTATGGACTTCACAGACCTCAACAAGGCCTGTCCTAAAGATCTGTTCCCACTCCCAAGCATAGATACCCTGATAAATGCTACCTCGGGTCACGAGATGCTAAGCTTCATGGATTCCTTTTCAGGCTATAACCAGATCAGAATGTTCCCTCCAGACATCGCCCAAGACCACCTTTATAACCGACCAAGGCCTATAGTACTACAGGGTCATGCCTTTCGGGCTAAAGAACGTCGGTGCTACGTACCAAAGGCTCGTCAATCGGTTCTTTTTAAAAAAAATATATCAGAACATGGAGGTATATGTCGACGAAATGCTCGTTAAAAGTTGCAGAGGGCAAGATCACATCAGTGATCTCGCTGAGGCTTTCGGGGTCCTACGATCCCACAATATCTGAATCACCCCTCCAAATGTGACTTGGGCGTTACCTCGAAAAAATTTCTCGAATTTGTGGTAAGTCGTGAGGCATTGTGGTGAACCGCAAAAAGATTCAGGCCATACTGGACATGGTCCCTCCAAGAAATGCCAAAGAAGTCCAACGGCTCATGAGTCGACTGGCGGCCATCAGCCATTTCCTTTCAAAGTTCGAAGAAAAGTTGCTTCCATTCCGCAAAGCCCTCCGGGGGGCGAAAAGCTTCGACTGGGGAGAACCTCAACAACAGGCTTTCGACCAGCTGAAATCCTACCTGGCCAACCCCTCGCTCCTTAGCAAACTAGATCCGGGCGAGACCCTCTATCTCTAATTTACCGCCTTGGAACACGCGCTCATCACATTCTAGTTAAGGAAGAAGAAGGTATCCAGAAGCCCATCCATTATGTCAGTAAAGTCCTGCACGACGCTGAGCTTCAGTACACCAGGATGGAAAAGGTTGCCTACACATTGGTGATGGCCGCCCGAAAACTCTGACCAAACTTTCAGGCCCATTCCATCAAAGTCTTGACAGGTCGGCCCTGTAACACCCCGGTAATTTTCAAAAGAGAGTATAAAATAATATTATATATATATATATATATATATATATATATATATATATATATATATATATGATAGTTTGGCTCATTACTTGAAATAAAAAGAATGGTAGGATTTCTAATATGTTGACTTTGAATATGAATTGAAGTATGGTGGTGGGGAGCCCACCTGTGAAACAACAACATGTATTTTTTTCGAGGTTAAAGGTGGAATAATGCCACCCTGTTTTATTAATAAGAAATTAATAAAACAAACCCGGCGTACTGGGGGAAATATAAAAGTAAAGTGCAGAAAATAAAACATAACCCCCCAACACTACCTTGGGGGGTGGGTCTAACCACACATACAAAAGTACAACCAAAGGTACAATAGATCAAAACAAAATACAAAGTAGAGGTAGCTGCGGACTGTGGATATCAAATTGTATCATGTTCCATGTGAGTATGAAGGGTGCCTACCCCTCAGTCCAGTGTCGGTCCAAACTCGACCTCATCATCATCAAATTCCTCCACCTGGAAGACTCTGGCAATCCTCCCTGTTGCTCCTGTAGCAGCAGCTGTGGCCCAAAAGGAAATAAGATGCATGATATGAGTAAGGTTACCAGAAATACTATTACATGAAGCACGAAAATAGAAATTATTTCTGTCTAGCCATAACACCCAAGTAGTTACCGCAATGGCTATGTACCAGGCATCCTTCATTCCATAGCGAACCGAGGCAAATTTGGGGCCAACCCACAAATCCTCGTATTCACTGGGGTACTCACATGTCCCTAAGGCCCGTAATACCTCTACCATAGTTGCCTTACTCCTTTGGCAGTGAATAAAAAGGTGATTCAGATTCTCCGTATGTATGTTACAGAATCCACAGTTGGTCGCTATCTGGGGTTGTCTTTTGGCAAGGTTCTCTCTGGTGAAAATTGCATTATTGAGCACTAACCAGAGGAAGACCCTGACTTTAAGGGGTGTTTTGGCGTTCCATAACACCTGTGCCCAACTGGGTCTACATCCTCAATAGTGAATGCGATGATACAGAGACCTAACAGTGAAAGCTTCTTTGGTCTCTAGTCCCCAGCACATCTGGTCTGGGCCTTGAGCACACATCGCCCCATTCTGTGTAATGTGTGTTTGCAGTTCATTCAGTCGTTGATGTAACCCTGGGCTAAGAGGTCCTCGAAAAGACGGTTTCCAATTGCCTCTCTTCCATGTTTCGGCCACAGATACATTCGGGCGAGTCATTTTCTCAAACAAATCCGGGAAATTCTCCTTAAGGGTATGGACACCACACCATTTGTCCCACCAGAATCTAGTGGACCGTCCATTACCAATAGTCGATGTAACTGCTGAGTTGAAAGGCCCGCTTGCTTTAGTAATCCCTTTCCAGAAGTGAGAAACTCTAGACCCTACCCAGAAGCCTAAAATTCTTGTACCTTTCCCCCGAAGGTATGGTTGAATGAAGTTCTGCCATCCTTTCCCGCTGTGGTGGAAGACCTTCCACCACTATTTTTCCAGTAGGGCAAGGTTCATATCTCTTAAGTCGATGATGCCTAGCCCTCTATGTTTCTTCTTCATGCATGCAATACCTCACTTGATCAGGTGGTATCCCCCCTATTCGAGTTTGTCCCTTTCCAGATAAATCGCTTTCGGATTCGGTCAATCCTTTGAATTACCCATTTAGGCAGCTCAAAAAGTGACATGTAGTAAATGGGCAGATTAGACAACACCGAGTTGATAAGTACCACTCTGCCCCCGAAGGAAAGCGATTTTCCTTTCCATCCAGACAATCTGTCCTTTACCCTGTTTAAGATAGGTAGCCAGTCCGTCTTAGTAAGCTTCCCTGGTCTGAGAGGGAGCCCTAAATATTTGATTGGAAACTCGTCTGTCATACAGTTTAGTATGGTAGCATGGTCCTGTGCTTCTACATCGGAAAGTGCAATTAGAATCAAAGCACTCTTGTGAAAATTAATCCTGAGACCTGACCAAACTTCAAAACAGTAGAGGGCCCCTTTAAAGCAGACTGTTTCTGACCTGTTCCCATTACCAAAGAGTAGGGTGTCCTCAGCATACTGAAGAATTGTGCATCCTTGGTTAGAGGTGCTGCTAGCCATGGGCTTTATCCAACCTTTTCTCCGACAGTTATCTAGCAAGCCCCTCAGAACATCCGCTACGATGGTGAATAGAAGAGGTGACAATGGATCCCCCTGCCGGAGTCCCTTCTTACAAGAAAACGGTAGACCCGGCCACCCACTAACCGAGATTGCCGTTTTACTAGTGTATAAACATTGTTTGATCCAACTAATCCATTTAACCCTGAAGCATCTCCCTCTGAGAGCTTCCAGCAAGCAATCCCAGTCAATGGGGTCATATGCTTTTTCAATGTCCAATTTGAGGAGGAAATTCTTAGAATGGCATGTATGGCAGTGGTGGATAACTTGTTTTGCGGTGGCCACATAGTCCAGGATACATCTGTCCTTAATGAAACTAGTCTGGGTGTTGCTAATTAAACTGTCCATTATACTTCCCAGGCGGATGGTCAGGACCTTTGTGATGATCTTAACCGAGCAGTTTATGAGGCTAATCGGTCTAAAATCCCCCACCCGCGTAGACTCCACCCGTTTAGGTATCAGAACTACTTCCGCAAAGTTGAACATGCCCAATCTGAGGTTGTTGTGGAAGAGTTCATCCATCAATGCCATAATGTCCCCATTTATTTCTTCACAAAAAACTTGGATAAACATTATTGGGAAGCCGTCTGGTCCAGGCAACTTTTCTGCTCCCATTTGAGTGATGGCCTTTTCCACTTATGTTTTCTAAAAAGGTGCTTCCAATGTGGACAGTGAATGAGCTGACTCATTCTGGCAACCCTGCCAGAAATCGTCCCTAAGTGGGATCCTAAAGAAATTCTTCTTCCCAAAGAGGCCCGTGTAGTAATCATGAAAGGTTTTGGAAATCACATTTTCGTCCTGTGACGTTCCCGTTTTCGTTTGTATTGACAGGACTAGATTGGATCTACGTCTTGCGCTTGCCACTCGGTAGAAGAAGGCCGTATTCGCGTCTCCCTCTTTGAGCCACGAAATCCTCGACCTTTGTTGCCATTTGATCTCCTCCAGCTTATAAAGAATGGCAATATTTCCTCAGAGCTCTAGTAGCCTGTTTCTTTCATCTTGTGACAGGACTTTCATTTCTTCCAATCTCCCTAGCTCATCAATTCCTTCCAAAAAGGAATCTTTTGTATGCCAGATAGTCGAGAATCTAGATCGATTCCATCTACGCAGCCTCTTTCGTAATCTGCAGATTTTTTCACATCAACGGGTTGCAATGTCCAATCTAGTAATTGGGAGCGCCCAGTTTCCATCACCATGTGGTGAAATCCTTGGATTTCTAGCCACGTCTTTTCAAATCTGAACTTCCGTGGTCTTTGAAATCCCCGTACCCCAGCATCAAGTAGGACCAGGGTATGATCCGACGTAGGTCTAGAAATAGATTTAGCGGTTGCCAACGGGAATTTAGCCTCCCAATCCATCGATACTAGTATCCTGTCCAATTTGCCATAATCGGGGACGCTTGCATGTTTGACCAGGTAAATAGTCTGTCACTGATTGGGATATCGATCAGCTCTAGCTCCGTGATCACCCTATTGAAGTCTTCTCTGTGTCTGTCGCTCGAGCCTCTTCCCCTGTGCTCGAAAGCAAATCTAGTAATATTGAAATCTCCCCCAACGATCTAAGCTCCCGACCATCGTTGTCGAATATCGATAAGCTCCTACCAAAAAATGTCTCGATCTGTAGCCACGTTCGGCCCATAAATGACAGTGATTGTATGCACCCAATTGTCAGACCGTCGCCTCAGTCGGATAGTCAGGGAGAACGTTCCACTGTATTCCTCAAAACAAGTGAAAATATCCGGGTTGAACCCAATAGCAATCCCCCCCGAAGCTCCTGAGGATGGCCATAGTACCCATTCCTTGATTCTGTTGCCCCCTACTTTTTTGAGTTTAAACCTGTACGCGAGCTTGGTCTCCTGTAACCCTACCACCTCCGCCTTGAAGTTCATAATGACGTCCCTAACCATATCTCTCTTCCCCCTACCCCCCAACCTCCTAACGTTCCAAAATAGTGTATTCATTGGGGAACCGTTTGTAGGTTGATCGTGGGTGTGGGATGGGTGTCTTCCTCGAAGACCTTCATCAACCCATAGCAGGATCCCAGGTCTTTCCGAAAGCTAGCCGTAGCACGTTCAGTTTTCCAACCCCTAATTTTATTGAGCAGTAAAGCATTACGTTCTATGTCACACACCTCTAAGCCACATGTTTGAGCTAGGATAAAAACATCAGAATCTGACATGAAATTTAATATATATGCTAAAAAACTTCTCGTACCTCCATCATCGAACTTTGTAGCTTTGGCCACCGCAACTACCTCCAGATAGTCATCCAGGGACTCCACATGAGCCCTCTTAGGCATCCGCTGTACCCTGAATCCAACTGCCCTGCTTGACGTTCCAGAACTATAGTCAAGCGCTGATTCTAGAAAGGTGGATAAGACCATCTTTGGTGAGATGTTTCTCTGTGTATCCGCAACAAATTCAAGATCCTATGACTCCTCATTCGTAAATGAGAACTCTTCGTCTAAATTTAAGCATCCTTCCATGCCCTCATTGCTATCTACGTATTCAGTAACTGCAACATGGGACCCTTATGTTGGCCCACTCCCCAAAGATGAAACAAGAGTTGATATTTGGACACACTCATTTGTGCCCACTAAATCACCAATTGAGCCCATAACTCTTACTCCCCCTGGACCGGGCCCCTCTTTGGGCCCAAGAATAATCTTCTCTTCTATAAGAGGTAGAGCCGACCTCTTGGTTCTTTCTAACCCGGCCCCATTCACAATGGGCCTTGTTTGTTTCGCTTGTGAGCTCGGAAGTAGTGCTGCGATTGGAGCAGGATAGGTTAAGTGGTGGCTCAGAGTCGTTGGCTTCAGTCCTCTTAGGCAATTGCTAGGTGTCTCGAAGTGAGTGGTGGCCCCTGCGGTTACTGCTTTGGGAGTCGTAATCGAGGCCTGGGGACTCGATATCGAGGTGGCTATCGTTACAAACGAAGAGTCTTTGTTTCCCTCAGCTCTGTACACCTCCATTTCTTTTACTGGGCTCTTTTCACTCTGAGCCTTCTCCTTCCCCATTGTACCTCCCTCCAACCTCTCTTTGCACCCTTTTGGGTCTGAGACTCTGTCTTCACTCCCTCATATGCCCTTCTTTCTTCCCAAACTGTAAGCCTCCGAGCTTTTCCCTCGTCCCAAGGTCACCTGCTCTTGCTCCTTTGCCGAACGACTTAGCATGTCGTTTTGCATGTTGACAGCAAGGTGCTTGTCACGCCCCGCTTCCCAAAAATACGGAATACGAGTACATGACAAAAGCCCGGCGAATGACTAACGTCACCCATAAGCTGTTTAATCGATCAACTCAACAATATAAACAACACAGAACAATTGCGCAGACAATAATAATCTCATGAACAATAATACTTGAATTGAAAAAATATAAAATATCCAAGTACAATAATAATCCAACGTCTGGAAACAAATAGCAATATTCGGGACATAAGTCCAATACAAAGAAATAACAATAATCCAATAATTAAGTCTCCAAACAAACCAATAATTATTTATTAAGCGGCGATGCAATCAATTCCTTCACCAATGTTGTTCTGCCAATTCTTCTGGTAATTCTCCATCAACACCTGTAAATACTTCATCTAAAAAAAGAGAAAAATTGTCCTTAGAGCAAGTCATGGACAGCAAGTAGAGAAAACAGGGAACAATAGAATAACGGTATAACAATGAATCAATGGATCAATAACAATCAAGAAAATGGGACGAAAATCATGATAATCGATGCAATTGGCTATAAACAATGGTTCAATATTCGGTAACAATAATCAATGGTCAATATTAATAACACTTAGCCAATATTCGATATCAATAGGAACAATGATGAACAATATGCAATGTCAGTGATGTGTCAATCATTATGTCTATTATTCATTTTAATTCTTAACTAATGCACGTACTACTGTGTCCCATGTGTGCCATACCACAGGTTCGATGCATACAATCAATTTTGTTTAGACTCAAGTGGTGCACTCGGTAGATCATGTACTTGGCAACGGTAATCAATATTCAATAGTGACCGATGACCAAATCAATCGAGATATTGTAGTCAGTAATCTACAATTAATCGATGACCAATATGACCAATAGACCAATAGACCAATAGACCAATAGACCAATAGACCAATAAATAGGGAAACACGGCCATCTGGCGTTTAGCGCTTGGAGTAGGTGGGTCTCAGAGGGCCTCCCTGACCTCACTCTGGCCACAACGCACCACTGTCATAATCATTTCTCCCTGTTCTTGATGATATCCAGACTCTTTGCGAGTCGGATTAGGGTGGGGTTGTCAGGCGATCTACCTCTGCTTACGGGGCGTTCCTCATCGTTGTGGGTTTCGACGACATTGGTGCAAACATATGAAAGATGACCCCACTTCATACACTTGAGGCATCGCACCTCCTTGGTGCACTCTTTACGGTAATGGCCCAGTTCGCCGCGATTGAAGCAAGGTATCGGTTTTTGCTTTCCTTTCGTTGCTTTTTTATGATGTCGAATTGAGATAGGGGAGTGACACTTTGTCTTTTTTTTTGTTTTGTTGGTGACTTCGACCCATTGTTCCCCTTCTGCAATTGAGTCTAACTCCACGGTACTCTCGTTTGGTGGGACCCCATCTTAGGCCCTCACCACGGAGGACTTGAGTGGCGCATTAGCCTGCGGTTGAGGGGGTGGGACAGGGAGGGGGTTGGGGTTCTGATCAGGATGTTGGTGTTGATGAGAGGTTCTGTGTTTTGAGTGGTGGTGGCTCCCTTCTGATTGTTTGGGGGGGTTGTAGCTGTTGCTGAAGCTGTTGTGCTTTTTGTATTGAGGGTGCTGTTGATGGTGGTAGGGGGAGCGGTGTGGGGCAGAGGTTGGTTGATGTGAGTATGGGTACTTTCTTTGGTTGTAGGCAATCGAAGGCTGGTTCCAATGAGATTTGTGATATACGTACTGCGCATCGGTTAGACGATGATGGCCTCGTTGGTGATCACTCTTATGCTCCACTGAGCTAGTAGAAGGACCCTCTCTGTGGGCCCATCCTCTAGCCGATGTGTTGTACTGATGTTGGCGATGATGACCATAATCATGGCTCACTCGTTGCTTGTGTGCATCTTGTGCACGCACGGAGTGAAGATCGGGTCAGAGCCTCTGAACTTCCTCCTCCGCCAAACGGTTTCGTGGGTTCAAGGGTGGGGGTGAAGGGAGTGTAGCAGCCGTAGGGTTTTTTGGGTTCAGGGGTGGGGGTGGAAGGAGTGTAGTAGCCATAGGAGCAGGTTGTGGTAGTAGTGGGGGTGGGGGTGGAGGGATTGTAGCAGCAGTAGGAGCATCTTCTGGAAGGGTTGCAGATGTGGCCAGGGGTAAGGTTGCAGGTATCGTGTCACGCCCCGCTTCCCAAAAATACGGAATACGAGTACGTAACAAAACCTCATCGAATAATTTTCATCATCCATAAGCTGTTTCAAGAATCTTTACAACACATCACAGATATAATCAGAGTCGGAAGTAAAAGGCACAACCATTCATGAATACTTGAAACAATTACCAACAGAAATTTACTTAAAACCAATTACAATATCCTCAAATAAATCAGAGTCTGGAGAAAATCAATATCCTGGGTCACATCGCCCAAAAATACAAGATAAATATCCCATAAACCAAATACAAGTTATTCAACATTCAAGCAACAACTAATAATAATCATAAAGCAAAACTCCAGCACTAGTACATCATCTCGCTAATAGCATCTGCCAGCCGTCCATCCTGATCTGCAATTAGTAAATTTGCAGCAAAAGGAGAAAAAAAGAAAACAAGTACCCGTCAATTGCAAGTCGCGGGTCACAAATAGAGTAGGATACAAGCACATGAAATGGGGAAACTAACTAGTACCTGGTATAAGCATGATGTCAACCTAGACAAACTAGCATGGTAAAAGTGTCAAGTGTACACGGCATAAATCAAGTGTCAAGTAAACAAGTATCTTATGAACATACATCAAGTGTCAAGTGTCGTGTAATCATGTATCAAGTATCATGTTTCAAGTCTCATGTAATCAAGTCTCATGTATCATGTAGTCAAGTATCAAGCAAGCAAGTATCATGTTCGGGTATCATATTTAGGTATCATGTTCAAGTATTATGTCTTGTGTGACTTACTATCTAGGTAGCACTTCATACAGCCCACCTACATGGTTGCTACAACACAACAGTTTCGCTTTAGATTTCATAGTGGACCATATAGGACAGTGTACTCAGGGACAAGCTCCAGGTATCATGTAATCATGTATCATGTAAACAAGCTCCAAAACCCAAACAAGTTCCAGTGTCATGTGTGTACGTGTCATGTAAATCGCGTCAAGCTCCACATGTAAACAAGCTCCAATAACCACTAGGTTATTCTGAGTACACATTTCTGCACTATCCACTACTAGATCATACCCATAAATCCCGGCTTGGTCACTTTTATTATTATTACCCAATGAACATGAATGTGTGAGAAATAGAGTCAAATAAACATGATATAATCAGGTTTAGATTCAGGGAAACAAATCAGCATGCATAGATGATATACATTCACATATACGAGCAAAATAGTCTAGATTCATAATCAGGACAACACGACCAATCAGTACTAAAACAGAGATTCTGAACTCTACATGAATGCAAACCTAGATCCGTCGAATGATCTGGAAACTAGACATCCACACAAATCCCACAAGTATAATTAAGTCATATACTAATTCACAACATCTCAGCTCAAAACTGATTTGAATACAGAATTTAGGTTCAGCCAGAAAACAGGGGAACAACTTCAAAAGCATGAATACAGCATGAAAACTCATCAAATAATTCCACGAAAAATCTGTGGTAATTTCCTATATGTCTAGACTCAAAATAACAAGTTTTATAATATTCCAATAAGTATAGATCAGCCTTCAAAAATACCAAAGCATCGAGAAACATAGTTTAACGAATCTGGAAATCTCAACACTGCTGTACGAAAATTAGGATATCTCGCAACCAGTGAATCGAAATCCAATTCCACCACAAGGATATGAAAATAGATGAAATTTACTAGCTTTCATATTTCATAAAGTATAAGGAATTATACTTTCAAAGAATTTACTAGCTTTCAAAATAGATGAAATTTACTAGCTTTCAAAGAATTTTCATAAAGTTTAAGGAATTATAGTGAAAACAGGGTTCTTTACTGAACAGCGCGCAAATTACAGCATGAGAAGATTTTAGAAAAGAGCATGAAACACCACATAAAACTTATCTTTAAAATTCATCAAAAATCTGGGTAGTCCCTAACATCATATAGAAATACTGACCAAAATATTAGATCAAGGGAATATGTATAGAATAGTTCTTGAAAATATTTTGTTAACAAAATTAGCCCAAAACAGAATATGGAATTGTTCGACACGTCTGTACTAAAATACACATAACTCAGTCATACAAAATCCAAATCAAGCAAAACTAGTGGGGTTTGAAAATAGAAAAAATTATCTAAAATCCATCTTTTATTTAGGAATTCAAATACTGACTGTAGTATGGACGAAAACAGCAATCAAAATAGAACAAGCAGCAAATACAGATTTCACACATCTAATCAAGAATATCATAACTTTCACAATATTGATCCAAACACATCCAAACTTGAAATACAACCTACCAAATGTCTACACATAATGATTTAGGGTTACTAACATATCCAAGCCTATTATTTCACATGGGCATTAAATCAAACACCATTCATACAAATATCCACATACATGCATCAAAATCAAGTTTTGGGTAAATCCTAGGTCATTATCCTATCAAGTTTGGTGTCATAAGTCATCTATGGCCAATTTATCACAATAGAGACACAACCCATCATGGAAAACACAAATTTTGGTTGTCTCTAGACCCAACTACACTAGATGTAAACTTTTTGACTTGTATCAACCTAATAAATTGTAGTACAAGTTACTTGCCTTGTTATGGAGATGAACATGATGCCAAAGGTCCTAGAAGCAAAACCCACGAACGAAATCCTTTCCAAGCGCGATTCCAAGCAATCAACGAGCAAAACTCCCACACGAACAATCTCCTTGAGGCAAAGCACAAAGTGGAGAATACCCACTTCAAGAAACACCAAGAGAAGAGGTTGATGATGATGGTGGTGCTTGTTGATGGTGTCGGCAATCAAAGGGGAGAGGGTGGTCGGGTATGGATGTGGGGATGGGAATAGTATATGGTGGTCGGCTAGGAGGTTGATGTGTAGGGGATGGTCGGTTGCAAGGATGGAGGAGGGCTCAGTTTTGGGGAGTAGAAGCCGGGAGAACTCAAAAGGGGTGGTCGGGATTCTTAGGGAAGGAGGGAGAGATAATAGAGATTAGGGTTAGGGTTTAAGGGGTTTGGGTATTTATATAGGAGGTACAAGTGGGTTAATGGATTGTGGGTATTAGTATGTAGTAATAGGTATACAAATGGGTAATGGGTATTGGGTCAATTTTAAATAGGAATACAATTTAGTGTGAATTCTATGGCTCCTAAAAATCTCAATTGGGATAAAAAATCATAGGTTTGGGAAAACACCACCAAAATTCATCACAACACCATGGAAAAATATAATGAAGATAATGAGGCCAAAAATGAAGAAAAGAATCCAAAATGGCGAAAACGAACCAAAACAACGAACCAACAACACAAGGAGCTCAAAATGCAATAAAAAGAATATATATTGAAAACAAATCCAATATATGGTCCCAAAAAATACAATAGAGATAAAAATACACAAAAACGAAAAATACACTCCAAAACACATAAAATGAAAAACAGAGGTTACAATCCTACCCACCTAACAAAAAAATTTTGTCCTCGAAATTCAAAAGAAAGATACATAGGGTAACCCCCAAAAAAAACAAAGAAAAAGAACAAAACAAAACCAAAGCAACTACTCAAACAAGTGAGGAAACTTCTGCTGAATTTCGTCCTCCAGCTCCCAAGTCGACTCACCAGGCGAGTGAGGATTCCAAGCAACACGAACCAGCTTGTTGACCTTGTTCTGAAGCACTTTCTCCTGCCGATCCACAATAGCAACTGGCGGAATCTCACAAGTCAAATCCGGCCGAACGGTCAACTCTGAATAGTCGATCACGTAGCTCTCATCTCGGATATATCTCCTGAGTTGTGAGACATGGAAGACATCATGCACTCCTGATAATGCTGGCGGCAATGCAAGACGATAGGCCACCTTGCCTACTCGCTCCAAAATCTCAAACGGTCCAATAAATCTCGGGCTAAGCTTTCCCCCGCCACCGAACCGAATGACACCGCGCCATGGCGTTACCTTGAGGAAAACATGGTCACTAACACCAAACTCCAAAGCCCTACGATGGACATCAGCCCACCGCTCATGCCTGTCCTGAGCTGCCTGCAAGTGCTTCCTAATCTGAACCACCACATCAACTGTCTTGGTGATCAATTCTGGACCCAACAACTGCCTTTCGCCAACATCATCCCAGCACACTGGTGACCTGCACTTCCGTCCATAGAGTGCCTCGAATGGAGCAGCTTTAATACTGACTTGAAAGTTGTTATTGTACGAGAACTCTATAAGATGCAAGTGATCCTCCCAAGACCCACCAAACTGAAGCATGCAGGACCTCAACATGTCCTCAAGAATCTGAATAGTCCGCTCTGACTGTCCATCAGTCTGGGGATGAAAAGTTGTATTGTACTTTAATTTGCTATCCAAACTTCTCTGAAGACTCTCCCAAAACTGAGATCTGAATCTCGTATCCCTGTCGGATACAATACTAACTGGAACCCCATGAAGTCTAACAATTTCTTGCATGTACCTCTCAGCAAGGCTCTCAGTAGACTGACCGATACGAAAAGGAATGAAGTGAGCACTCTTCGTCAAACGGTCGACAATCATGCAAATGGCAATATGACCCTTAGGACTCCTCGGCAAAGCAGTCACAAAATCTATGGTGATATGTTCCCACTTCCACTCTGGGATAGGAAGCGGTTGAAGAAGTCCAGCGGTTCTCTGATGCTCTGCCTTAACTTGCTGACAGACCAAATACTGAGATACAAACCGAGCAACAACCCTCTTCATACCATGCCATCAGAAATGAAGCTTCAGATCCCGATACATCTTAGTACCGCCAGGATGGATAGAATACGAATACTGATGGGCTTCCTCAAGCAATCTCTGACGAACTTCACCTTCCGGGACACATAACCGGGAAGCAAAACGAAGAGAACCATCTGAATGAATAACCATGTCCGTCCTGGACCCAGACTCAACCTCAGCTCGAAATTTCTGCAACTACGCATCACTAGCCTGCGCCTCTTTAATCTGCTCAATAAGAGACGACTGCAGCTGGAGCGCCAAACAACTCCGATCAGAACTCGCAACACAACATCAAGCTCCAACCTCCTCATCTGCTCAATAAGATCTCTCTACTGAGTCAAGAACATAACTGCCGGTCTTCTACTCAAAGCATCAGGCACCAAGTTTACTTTACCAGGATGGTATTGCAAACTAATGTCATAATCGGCCATAAGTTCCAACCAACGCCTTTGCCTCATGTTTAACTCTTTCTGGGCGAAGACGTACTTGAGACTTTTGTGGTCTGTAAAGATCTCCACGCGGTCTCCAAGTAAATAATGTCTCCACAGCTTCAAAGCAAAGATCACTGCCACTAACTCCAAGTCATGAGTAGGATAGTTTTTCTTATGCAGCCTCAACTGCCTCGATGCATACGCAACAACACGGCCCTTCTGCAAAAGAACTGCTCCAAGACCCTTACCAGAAGCATCCCAGTAAACTACAAATCCACCTGAACCATCTGGAATAGTCAACACAGGTGCTGACGTCAATTTGTTCTTCAACTCAACAAAAGCCTCATTGCACTCATCAGACCAACGAAACTTCTGATCCTTCCCAGTCAATTTAGTCAAAGGTCCCGCTATCTTCGAATAATCCTGGACGAACTTCCGATATAACCACCCAAACCAAGAAAACTCCTGACTTCTGAAACTGACTTGGGAATAGGCCAATCCATCACAGCCTCAATCTTGGCAGGATCCACAGAAATACTATCGCCAGAAACAATATGCCTCAAGAAAGAAATCCTGTCGAGCCAAAACTCGCACTTGCTAAGTTTCCCATAGAGCTGATTCTCTCTCATAGTCTGCATAACCGCTCTAAGATATTCAGCATGATCTTCCCGATTCCGAGAATACACCAAAATATCATCAATGAAAACCACCACGAATTTATTCAAGAACTGAGAGAAAACTCGGTTCATAAGACTCATGAATACAGCCGGCACATTCGTAACCCCGAACGGCATCACAAGATACTCATTGTGCCCGTATCTAGTCCTGAAAGCAGTCTTCTGTATATCTGCAGCCTTCACCTTGACTTGGTGATATCCAGAACGAAGATCCAACTTCGAGAAAACAGCAGCCCCACTCAGCTAATCAAACAAATCATCGATCCTAGACAACGAATACCGATTCTTCACAGTAACTCTATTTAGCTCTCGATAATCCATGCACAGACGACGACTACCATCCTTCTTATCAACAAAAAGAATCGGAGCACCCCAAGGCAAAACACTAGGTCTGATGAAACCCAAATTAAGCAACTGTTGAATCTGCACCTTAAGCTCTGCCAGCTCAACCGGTGCCATCCTATAGGGACTCTTCGATATCGGTTCTGTTCCAGGCTGAACATCAATACCGAATTCCACTTCCCTATCAGGGGGTAAACCAGGAAACTCATCTGGAAAAACATCCAAGAAATCCCGAACCACAAGAGGCGCAGCCTCACAGCCTGAGTGCAATTCCATCGCACAATCCACCTGTTCAACTGCAGTCTTTGCTCGACCAAGAGAAGATTCTCCAGCATGGAACTCAAATTCTGCCCGATCTGGAATTCTAAAGACAACTTTCTTAGCATGGCAATCAATAACGGCATTGGCTTCACCCAACCAATCCACACCCAGAATAACGTCGAATCCTAAATTTCCAATTATAATCAGGTTGGCCTTGAAATCTGCGTCCCCAATAATAACGGGACATTGCCTGCACTCACGGAAACAACTGACAACTCCACCACCTGTCACGATGTTCCAAGCCTCTGACATGTTGCTACACTCTAACTGATGGCGAGCGACAAATCGAGAGGAGACAAAAGAATGGGTTGCCCCAGAATAAAAAAGAACATATGCAGGAAAAGAGCAAACAAGGATGATACCTAAAAGGAATCAAAGACAAGGAGAAAGTATAGAAGATCAAGGGTGAGGGAAAACAACAATGAAGAAAGAAACCATAGAAGATCAAGGGATAGAGAGAAGCAAACAAGGAATCAAGGGCTTGAATAAGAAGGGATCAAAATGGAGGGAACAAGACTAGTATCCAGAATCTGAGTTGGTATAAATTTTATTTATGCATTCATGGTTGGTGAAATGTTGTGAAGATCCCAGTTCGAGCCAAGTTTGTCTAATATATTAGTTGCCTAATACATTAGCCAAACCCGATGCTCTGATACCACTAAAAACCCTGTCACGCCTTCGCTTCCCAAAAATACGGAATACAAGTACGTAACAAAAGCCCAGCGAATAATTTTCATCATCCATAAGCTGTTTCAAGAATCTTTACAACACATCACAGATATAATCAGAGTCGGAAGCAAAAGGCACAACCATTCATGAATACTTGAAACAATTACCAACAGAAATTTACTTGAAACCAATTACAATATCCTCAAATAAATCAGAGTCTGGAGAAAATCAATATCCTGGGTCACATCGCCCAAAAATAAAAGATGAATATCCCATAAACCAAATACAAGTTATTCAATGTTCAAGCAATAACTAATAATAATCATAAAGCAAAACTACAGCATTAGTACATCATCTCGCCAATACCATCTGCCAGTCATCCATCCTAATCTACAATTAGTAAATTTGCAGGAAAAGGAGAAAAAAAGAAAACAAGTACCCGTCAATTGCAAGCCGCAGGTCACAAATAGAGTAGGATACAAGCACATGAAATGGGGAAACTAACTAGTACTTGGTATAAGTATGATGGCAACCTAGACAAACTAGCATGGTAAAAGTGTAAAGTGTACACCGCATAAATCAAGTGTCAAGTAAACAAGTATCTTATAAACATGCATCAAGTGTCAAGTGTCGTGTAATTATGTATCAAGTATCATGTTTCAAGTCTTATGTAATCAAGTCTCATGTATCATGTAGTTAAGTATCAAGCAAGCAAGTATCATGTTTAGGTATCATATTCAGGTATCATGTTCAAGTATTATGTCTTGTGTGATTTACTATCTAGGTAGCACTTCATGCAGTCCACCTACATGGTTGCTACAACACAACAGTTTCGCTTTAGATTTCATAGTGGACCATACATGGTAGTGTACTCAGGGACAAGCTCCAAGTATCATGTAATCATGTATCATGTAAACAAGCTCCAAAACCCAAATAAGCTCTAGTGTCATGTGTGTATGTGTTATGTAAATCGTGTCAAGCTCCACATGTAAACAAGCTCCAATAACCACTAGGTTTTTCCGAGTACACGTTTCTGCACTATCCACTACTAGATCATACCCATAAACCCCGGCTTGGTCACTTTTATTATTGTTACCCAATGGACATGAATGTGTGCGAAATAGTGTTAAATAAACATGATATAATTAGGTTTAGATTCAGAGAAACAAATTAGCATGCATAGATGATATACATTCACATATACGAGCAAACTAGTCTAGGTACATAATCAGGACAGCAAGACAAATCAGTACTAAAATAGGAATTCTGAACTCTATAGGAATGCAAACCTAGATCCGTCGAAGGATCTGGAAACTAGACATCCACATGAATTCAACGAGTATAATTAAGTCATATACTAATTCACAATACCTCAGCTCAAAACTGATTTGAATACAGAATCTAGGTTCAGCCAGAAAACAGGGGAACAACTTCAAAAGCATGAAAACAACATGAAAAC
Organism: Hemerocallis citrina; assembly: GCA_017893485.1. Taxonomy (NCBI): domain Eukaryota; kingdom Viridiplantae; phylum Streptophyta; class Magnoliopsida; order Asparagales; family Asphodelaceae; genus Hemerocallis; species Hemerocallis citrina. Next base: position 312,939,835 of record CM030359.1, read on the forward strand.
TCATCAAATAATTTTACGAAAATTCTGGGGTAATCCCCTATATGTCTAGACTCAAAATAAAAAGTTTCATAATATTCCATTCCAGTAAGTATAGATCAGCCTTCAAAAATACCAAAGCATCGAGAAACATAGTTTAACGAATCTGGAAATCTCAACACTGCTGTACGAAAACTAGGATATCTCCCAACCAGTGAATCGAAATCCAATTCCGCCAAAAGCATATGAAAATAGATGGAATTTAATAGCTTTCATATTTGACAAAGAATTTTCATACAGTATAAGGAATTATAGTGAAAACATGGTTCTTTACTGAACAGCGCGCAAATTACAGCAAGAGAAGATTTTAGAAAAGAGCATGAAACACCACATAAAACTTATCTTTAAAATTTATGAAAAATCTGGGTAGTCCCTAACATCATATAGAAACACTGACCAAAATATTAGATCAAGGGAATATTTATAAAATAGTTCTTGAAAATATTTTGTTAACAAAATTAACCCAAAACAGAATCTGGAATTGTTCGACACGTCTGTACTAAAACACAGATAACTCAGTCATACGAAATAAAAATCAAGCAAAACCAATGGGGTTTGAAAATAGACAAAATTATCTAAAATCCATCTTTTATTTAGGAATTCAAATACTGATTGTAGCATGGACGAAAACAGCAATCAAAATAGAACAAGCAGCAAATACAGATTTCACACCTCTAATCAAGAATATCATAACTTTCACAATATTGATCCAAACACATCCAAACTTGAAATACAACCTACCAAATGTCTACACATCATGATTTAGGGTTACTAACATATCCAAGCCTATTATTTCACATGGGCATTAAATCAAACACCATTTATACAAATATCCACATACATGCATCAAAATCAAGTTTTGGGTAAATCCTAGGTCATTATCCTATCAAGTTTAGTGTCATAAGTCATCTATGGCCAATCTATCACAATAGAGACAAAACCCATCAAGGAAAACACAAATTTTGGTTGTCTCTAGACCCAACTACACTAGATGTAAACTTTTTGACTTGTATCAACCTAATGAATTGTAGTACAAGTTACTTGCCTTGTTATGGAGATGAACATGATGCCAAAGGTCCTAGGAGCAAAACCCACCAATGAAATCCTTTCCAAGCGCGATTCCAAGCAATCAACGAGCCCACAAGGCAGGGGTGAGACGAGTGAGGGCCTTCAGAGACTCTCAGCTCATGGTCAACCAGATCTCTGGGGATTATGAAGTCCGTGACACTCGGATGATCCAATACTTGGCACGCATCAAACTCTTCTTAATAGTCTTCGAGGGCACCGCTGTCAAGCGTATTCCGAGAGAACAAAATAGCCAGGCCGATACCTTGCCCAAGCTCTTCTCGTTGTTCTTCGAGGGCCTAGATCACACTGTCCTAGTCGAGGTCCTCCTCATGCCTAGCATCGAGAACCTCGAGGTCCTTTGCCTCAACCCGGGCATACTAGTGGAAATTTGGATGGATCACATCCAAAAGTTCTTGACATATGGAAAATTCCCACAAGACCCGGATGAAGCTAGGAAGATAAGAGTTTGATCGAATAGATTCACATTGATTGACAATGTACTCTTCAAGCGCTCATACACTAAAGTGGATGAGAGACCTTATCTCTAATGTTTGAGTCCCGATGAAGCTAAGTATGCGTTGGAGGAGTTACACAAGAGGATTGGAGGGTGCCATATCGGTAGCAGGTTGCTTGTGAGGAAAGCACTCAACCACAAGTACTATTGGCCGATCATACTGTAAGATGCCTATGATCTTGTAAAAAAAAATGGCCCCTGCTAGAGATTCTCTTTGACCAGGTGCACGCCACAAGCCGAACTCAAGTCACTTGCCAGTTCGGCCCCCTTTACCATGTGGGGGATGGATCTAGTCAGCCCCTTCCCAAAGGCCACGGGCCAAAGGTGCGTCCTTATTTTGGCCATCGACTATTTCACCAAGTGGGTCGAGGCAGAACCTTTGGCCACAATAACCGAACATCAAGCCCAACAATTCTTTTGGAAACATATCATTTTTCGGTTCAGGATTCTGCGCATACTCATCATCAATAATGGAACTAAATCCGCTAGAAAAAATTTCTTGAAAGTTCTGTGAAGAGCTTGGGGTCCAGCAGCGGTTCTCATCGATATCACACCCCAGTCGAACGACCAAGCTAAAAATACCAATCACCATATTCTTGAAGGTCTCAAAAAATGGTTGGACAAATCTCCTAAGGGACTGTGGGTCAACGAATTACCCAACGTCCTTTGGTCATATTGAACAAGCAAGAGGATACCTACGGGCGAGTCCTTGTTCAACCTGACATATGGGACATAGGCTGTCATCCCCCTAGAAATCGGGCTCCCTTCGCCTAGGATCATGGGTTTCAACGAGGAATTAAATTTGAGCGATCTCAGGGCCAACTTAGAACTAATCGACAAAATCTGAGAAAAATCTACCATCAGAAGAAAATATCTATCAACAACAGATTGAAAGGTATTACAATAAGAAAATTCGTCTGACCGACATCAAGGAGGGTGATCTCGTGCTCAGGAAGCTCGCTATTTTTTACCCTACCAAGAAAGAAAAACTGGCACCAAACTGGGAGGGCCCGTATAAGGTCTCCCAATCAGTACGCTCAGGCACGTACCGACTTGAAGACCTGAGGGGCAGGGTAGTCAAGAGACCCTGAAACGCAAAGAATCTTATCAAGTTCATTGAAGGGCTATAAGGGCCAATGTAGACGTCAGTGATTGTAATAAGTGCTACCCTTTTTCTTTGGTAGCCAAACATTGAATAAATGCAATGAGATTTCTTGTCAAATCAAGTCGAAATGCCTCAACTTTGCTTCTCCAAATGGGAGATTTCTTAATCTTTCAAGTCCTCACCACTCGGCATCGACCCCAAATGCTAACGAGAGATTTTTCAATCTCTCAGGTCCCCATTGTTCGGCATCGACCTCAAACTCTAACAAGACTTCCAACCTTAACAAGAGGTTTCCAGTGATCTCTTAAGTACCATGGAGCACCCAAATTTTATTGATAAAATTCCTACAAGATTACAAGATTTCAAGAAGTGTAAAGGTTACAACAAGTGGCGAAGGTTGTTCAAACGACCTACCCCTCCGCCTGGGGGGCCCTGGGACTGATGCAGGCTAGCTCGAGCCCTGTTGAGCATGTTAAATTGTCAACATGCCTATCGACCTCAACCCTAGGGATGGCCAAAGAAGATGTCCTAGCCACTGAGCTTTGGGCATCTCCCAGCTTTGGCACCTCCAATCGGAAAGTCAGAGATGAGCTGCTCATAAATGGCCACCCACTTTCCAGAGAAGCAGTTCGGGAACAACCCACCCCGAGCGCCTTCAATCTTTGTATCTCCAATTCCTTCTCCACTATTACCTCTTGAAGGAACAATTCTGAGGTCGGTCGCCGGGCGGAAGTACCAGACATCAACCATCTAGCCTCGGTGCTCCTCAAGTCTCAATCAGCAATTGTCTTCCTCAGATGAGCTGATTCCAAGCCCAGTTCCTTTGACCTATTCATAAAATAAGAAACAGCTGCTTGCCGAACCCCGGTCTCTTTGTGATAGCACACCAAGATAGACTCCATGGATTTTAGCTTACCCCTAAGGCGCTCAATCTCGACATAATGAGGGTTGGCCATGAAAGACTCGTTCATCTGACACGAAAGAAGAAAGGGCATGTCATTTTAAGCCTCACAAACTTGGCTAAATCACAAAACATTACATCACATGATATTATTATGCCAAAATTTTAAAGTCAAAGAGTTCGGCCAAAAATCCATTTCATTCATCAAAAATCTCGTACAAAACAGCGGTGGCCAGTCTGCATTCAACAAATACAAAACAAGAATCGAAAAGGGGAAGCTACTGCTTAGATGAGAGGAGCACATCTTCAGTCACTGCTACGTCGACCTCGGGGTCGTCTGCAGGCGTTACGTCCTCCTCACCAGGCAGTCGTTCACTCCCCTCCTCACTGTCTCCCTTGGAGGTTTTCGGAAGCTCAAGAAGTTTCATGTCGTAATGAAACTCTTCAAGTTCTCAATCGGAATACTTGTGGAGGACGTGCTCGAGAGCCAGATTGCACGCCTTGTCCTGAGCCTCAATGACCTTATCCATGGAGGCATTTCTCACTTTCTTCAGCTCCTTGTCGGTCTCCTTCTTCATCTCCCCCTCCACCCGAGCTCGGTCATCGTCGAGGGTAGTCAATTCGGCCTTAAGAGCCCGCTCATGGGACTCGGCGGCGTCAACTCTCAACTTTTCTCATTCATCTCATGCTTGTACCATTGAGTGTTCGTCATCTCCCGCTGGAGCTCACGGGTGTAAAACCTCCTCAACTGGGCTCCAGTTAGTGTCACCTGCAAATGAGAGGCTAAGACTTAGAAAAGTAAAAGAGATTTTTTTTTTGATTCTTTGAGGTTACAAAGTTCGGAAATACTTACGAGCATGTCAGTCTAAGCCCACCTCATGAAACAAGAATCAAGAGTCTCGGTCACAAGAGCCTCCCTATCGCGAGGTGTGGCCAGATGTTCCACTGCCTCAGTGGCTATCAGCCCCTCAGTCATCGAATCGGCCTCTTTAAAGCCCCAATTTTAGGAGCCCATGGCCTAAGCCCTTCTTCGCCCACGATCTCCTGAACCGCGGGGGTGGACAGGCTGGGTACCGTCTTTTAGCAAGTCAGTAACCTTAAGGTTACTCGAGCTCGGTGCCACCTTCATCGAGCTTGGGTTCCCTGGGACCGAGAGGGCCCTCTGCTTCTTGGATTTGGATCAAAAGTCCCTTCGAAGCCGCCCTGAGAGGGCCTATTCCGCAACTTAAATTGATCGGTAGCCTTCTACTTGGCCAATTAGGGCCTTCTTTCATCGATAGTAACGTCTTCTATTGCTGCAAAAGAAAATCAAAGCTATAAGATATGGTAAAAAAAATGAAACAAAAAACATAAAAGGGTCGATGGGGCTCAGTCCAATCTGGGCTAAATGCCTCCTGCTTACGTTTTGCCAGCAGATACTCTGGCCCTCAGCGACCCTTTTCACATCGTCTTACTCCTCTGTCATTAGTTCCTACCCCTTTTGGGGTTTGTGGTTTGACTTATAGAAGGCTCATTCTGTCAGAATGTCTCAAGGAGTCTAACTTCGGATGATGAAGTACTTGCTTTTTCATCCCTTAATTGAATCTCGGTGCCCATGAACTACCCATTTATGGGGCCAAGGGGAGATGTAGTATATCCCTTCATGCATTCCGGAGGGGCTGACACCAAAAGCCGCTCAGAAATATTTCAACTTCAGCGGCACCATCCTCTCCTCGCTGAGCAGTATGAAGCACACCAACTGCTTCCAGAAATTCGGACCATATTGCATCGGACTCGGACTAACCCTGTTTTACACTTCCTTCACAAATGGATGTAAGGGCAATCTCAACCTTGAGCTAAATGCGTCCACTGGAAACATACAATACCATTTGGATAAATTAGCCATGGGCCAGAGTCCAGGGTTCAACAACATCAGCTCGTACACCAGAGGGATGAAGTAAATCTCCCGTATGACTGGGTGGTCACTGCCCGTTAACAAGCTCCGCTCGTCATTTATCTTAAGCTTAGGACGACTCGGAGAAGAGGGATGTACCTCAAATTGGACTATCTTCGAGGTCGTCCGGGTACATCCTAATCGAACCCGATTGTTTAAGATAAGGGACTTCGAGACTGTGCTTCAGGAAGAATTCGAGTGGTTCCTTGGGTCTATCTGGAAGATTTCACCTCAATCTTCTCCTCGGATTTGAGGTGCCTTTGCAATGTATGGCTCGGTCAGGGTCCTCAATAGAGGAGTCTCGCCTAAAGGATCAACCTCGAGGTCTTGACCTTCTTCCTCATCGCCTTCACCCTCGTCCTCTACCTCTCCTTCATCATCTCCGACTTCCTCCACCTCCACTTCGCATTTGCCAACAGGTCCACCCTCGTCGACCACCTCATCTCTTCGGCAAGTTCATATGAGTCGCTCGAATCTACCAAGAAATGCTTAAGAGTCTGAAGCGGCTTGATATTGTATACCTTCTCATTCTGCTCGAATTATTCCTAGTCTGAAGAGTCAGAAAGATGATCGTCGTCGCCCTGGCCACACGTAGAAGCTGAGGAGCTGGACCGAGCCCTCGACATAATATAAAATTACTAACCTTTTATCAGTGTGGGAAAGTTTGTTGGAAAGTTGATCGCCAGTTACTGAACAATGCCTAGAGAGATAAGCTCTGAGAATTAGATGGATAAAGCAAAGTGGAAAATGAGGGGGGAGTGGGGGATTTAAAGGCAGCTCCATGTCCCCTCGATATCCACAAACGATCTTAACCATGCAATCTAGATCCAATGGTGGACAAGATTTTGACGCCTCGATTTCCACAACTGTGACGTTTGGAACCCATTTGCAATACACATGCCTACTATAGCCATAGTAAGCGTAAACTGATCCATCAAAATCTCACAAAGTATACTTCGCTCGATGCTCGGCATGCTCCTCGAGCTAGCTACAAGCTTTCTCACCAAGTACGCTTTGCTCGACGCCCGACAAGCTCCTTGAGCTAGCTACAAGCTTTCTCATCTAGTACGCTTTGCTTGACGCTCGATATGTTTCTCGAACTAGTTACAAGCTTTCTCACCAAGTTCGCTTCGCTCGACGCTCGGCATGCTCCTCGAGCTAGCTACAAGCTTATTCACCAAGTACGCTTCACTCGACGCTCGGCATGCTCCTCGAACTAGCTACAAGTTTTCTCACCAAGTACACTTCGCTCGATGCTCGGCATGCTCCTCGAGCTAACTACAAGCTTTCTCACTAAGTATGCTTCACTCGATGCTCGGCATGCTCCTCGAGCTAGCTACAAGCTTTGCCACCAAGTTCGCTTCGCTCGATGCTCGACATGCCCTTCGAGCTAGCTACAAGCTTTCTCACCAAATGCACCTCGGCTCGGTAGGCTCCTCGAGCTAGCTGCAAGCTTATTCACTAAGTATGCCTCGCTCGATGCTCTACATACTCCTCGAGTTAGCTACAAGCTTTCTCACCATGTTCGCTTCGCTTGATGCATGGCATGCCCCTCAAGCTAGCTGCAAGCTTTCTCACCAAGTGCGCTTCTCTCGACGCTTGACATGCTCCTCGAGCTTGTTGCAAGCTTATTCACAAGTAGGCCTCGCTCGACGCTCGGTATGCTCCTCGAGCTAGCTACAAGCTTTCTTACCAGGCACGCTTCGCTCGACGCTCGGCACCTACTTCGAACAACCCGCTAGCTTCTACTCTCCACCGCTGCGGTATGAAGCTCGGAGGTCGGAGCTTGACGTCACGGAGCTTGGTCTTGACCCCATGTCACTCTTTGTGAGGATCTTCCGTTGTACCCTTGTGCACATTGTCGACTGATCTTCTCACCCACGAGATTGGATTACTCCTTGACAGCTGGTACACCCAACCCTCAAAGAGTGGGGGGCCTAGGATGTGGATAAATGATCCAGATCCACCTAAACCGTTAGATCCACATAGGATCCACAAATCCCCTTAAATCGGGCATATATGCTATATGGGCGGCCTGCTGATCTAGGACACCAATCAGGCTCACAGAAGAGGGTCAACCTGACCCACTAGGGTTCCCTCTCTCTGCCAATAAATACCAAGTCTCCACCATGGTTAGAGAGTAATACATTTTTGCCACTCAAACTCTATTTCACTTTTATCAGTGACTGACTAGATCGTAAGAGGGTCTGTCGCTGGGATCTCTCCTGGTGTTTCTAGATGTTTTGCAGGTATCCGGCGGCCATCTAACACCACCAGATCCACCTCACCAGCCACTCACTCAACTGCGAATCTGGACCAAATTTATGTCCCAGATCTGTCTCTCCCTCTCCAAATACAAGAACTCACATCTATTGCTCCCACTCCAAAACAGCAGCATCATGTATATTTTCATCTTGGAAACTACAATAATATATATATGATATTGCATTTTTCATTTTGTTATTTCCCATCCCTAATGCATAATATTAAAATTATCGATTTACTAAATAACGATGGAAAGTGTGACACTTTACTCATAGTTTAGAAGCACTGCACACACAAAAAAAAAATAGAACTAATACTTTTACACGAGACATCATGCACAACTTAAATCCATTTGGTGAGTGAAAATTTTGTGCCGAACGTATCTAATTCTTAAATCTTAAATGGAATTCGCCAATATCTATTAGCAGTAGAAAAGAAGATTTGTTTTCCTCCAGTATCTTGATAATAAATGTTATAATTCTGCATAATTCTCTCAGTAATCACTAGTTCCATATTACTTGGCCAACTTCAAAATATTGAGTTTATGTCTTGCATGTTAGGTTTGATATGAATAAAAGACAGTGAAGGAACAAGAGGTTTAAAGCAAATATGGAAGAAAAAAGGAGCAGCAGCGACAGGTAGAAGCAGCAGGGAGCGGTCGACCGCAAAGCTCACGGGTTGCTCTCTAATTTGAGAGCAGTCGACTGCTCTTTGGAGCATTCGACCGCAAGTAAGCAGCAGTAGCAATTGGGCAAGTACTGGGTGAATTAGAACCCAACTTCTTCTCCAAATTAGATCGTATGGCTCATATCGTATGACTTCCTCTTTAGAATATATCAGATAGTTATTGTATCAAAACTATAATATAGGATTTCTCTAGATCTCTATATAATATTGTAATGGTCTCTATTGAGATGTAGTACTTCATTTGAGAGTTTTCCACGGTAAACAACAAAATATCTTATAGTGAGGCTTGAGAGATAGATTGGTTCTTGGTTGAGTAATATATTGGTTATTTCTATCCCTAATTAGGCGAAGCTGAACCAAGAAAACTGTGTACTTGTGTGTTTGGTTTAATACATTATTACTTGGTTATTAGTTAAATTGGTTGTTGCATAACTCAGCAAATCCTAACACAAAAGTGATCAATCATAATCTTGATTGCACCGTTATGAGAATATTGATTTATTGAACCAATTTTCTATAAAAAAAAATAAGTGAAAGGGTTTCATTCTTTTAAGATAGTCTTCTATTCTTGACATCTTTTTTTAAAACCATTATACTCAAAGATAACCAGTAATTTACACCTGTATGCATGTTTAAATAATTTCAAAAAATAAAAATAAAAACTCTGACATAGGAAGAATTTGAACTGGAAATCTCCTTTATATTAGTTATGTACGTGCGTTGCACATGTTGGTAGAATGATATAATGACAAATGATACTAAGGCCTTCTCTCATTATAATATTACTAGTAATTTACACGTGCGATGCATGTTTTAATAATTTCAAAAAATAAAAATAAAAACTCTCACGCAATGAGGATTTGAACCGAAAACCTCTTTTATATTAGTTATATACGTGCGTTGCACATGTCGGTAGAATGACAAAAGGACAAATGACACTAAGGCCTTCTCCCATTATAATATTAGAGATTATTAGAGATTAGAGCATCCATAGTCGTTTGCTTGTTTGCCATTTTAGCCATTTTTTTACTGTAGCGCACACAGTCGTGAGCTATTTTGCCATTTTTTGACAATTCGGCTACAATAGAAAGGGAAAAGTAGCATTCGAACTAGCAAAATGCGTATTATAACTGACGAAACATCATGTTTCGTCTGAATTATTTAATTATATTTTTAATTGATGTTTCGTTCGGAGTAAAAAAAAATTAAAAACTAAATAAAATAACCGGTTAAATGAATTTAAGGATGGGAATGAACATGATGTTTCATCCCATGTGGGTGGGACGAAACATCCCAATCCAATTTATTTTTTTTAAAAATAATTTTTAAAATTAATTTTGTAAATTTTTAAATTGTTTTTGCAATTTTTTAAATTGATTTTGTAAATTTTTAAATTGCTTTTGCAAATATTTTTTACAAACTATTTCTTAAAATTGTTTTTGCAATTTTTTTTTTGCAAAAAACCCGGATGTTGATGTTTCGTCCAGTTATTTTGAAATTTTTTTTCTTCTCTTTGGGACCAGTATTTTTTATTAATATTTTCTAAGTTTCGGCCTGTATAAATTATGTTTCGTCTGTTCCTTTTTTAACGAACTTATGCATTTTTTTGTCATTCGACGACTGCAGCATTTCGTCGAAATGGATTGTCAAAATATTTATTTTGCCTTTTTTTTTACATTGAACGACTGTAGATGCTCTTAGAGATTAGAGATTCTACAAATTTAGTGTAATATATAAGAATATTTTTGATATTGAGATTGAGATTCTACTGATTGGAGCTGGTTGAGGGGGTTATCTGAAAATGATTGGAGCTGATTGGAGCTGATTTGGTAGGGAGTTAAAACGAATTAGAATATTTGCTAGTGAATTATATGGCAAAGAAAAACTCAAAATAATTTAGATTGAGAAAAAACTAATTTCTTGCTAATACAAGACATGCTATGCATAAAACACACGATCCCTTAAAACTTAGTCTGGGTTTTGTCACATTTTTGTGACATAAGAGCATCCTCAATAATTTGCTATTTTGTCTTTTTTTCATTATTTTTACTAAATAGGAGTTGCATCGGTTTACTATTTTATCATTTTTTTTTAGAAAGTCTGGGAAAAAAATAACTGTTCATGATTTGAGAAACAGATTGCTGGGATACTTATAAATAAAGGGAGGACAAATATGATTGGTCTGGGACAGAAGTTGTTCTGATATATATACTATATATATATATATATTATATCATATATATATATAGTGGCTTACTTTCAGTTGCAATCGCTACTGTAACAGTTCCGAACGTGCACACCACTTAACCTGTCATCCCCAATGACGGATTAAGGCAAAACACATAACTCGTCATCACCGATGACTGGTTAAGTGGTGTGCACGGGTGTGCACGACATTTGCGTTTGCAATGGAAGATAGCCTATATATATATATACTAGGTTTGCCCGTTGACACGTGCCTACGGCACGTCTTCGGAACGGTGCACCCTGTTTGATCATATAAAATAGTTTTGTAGGTCCAACAAATTAATTGAAGTAGTAAACATATTATATGAGAAACTTTTATGGGTCCACCAAAAAACATATTATATGATTTTTTTGAATTTTTTGAATTTATTTTTAAAGTTTTTAAATTTTAAATTTATTTATTTATTTATTTATTTATTTTTTAAATAAATTTTTTATTTTCTTAATTTTTTGAATAGAGGAGGGAGGGAGAGGGAGAGAGAGAATAGAAGAGGGAGGGAGGAGAGAGAGAGAGAGAGAAATAATTAAATAAATATATGAGTTGTTTTGGGTGGGAAATTTGAATTTGAGTTTTGGAGGAAACACACTAGATTTACCCGTGGGCACGTACCTACAGCACGTCTTCGGAACGATACAACATATGAAAGTCATGTAAACAGTAAAACAACAATTATGTAGCTCAAGTTTGAATAGTAAAACAATAATTAGTTGTAAATAAAAGTTCATGTTTCCATTTGTATATGTTGAAAAATAATTATAAATGGGGGTGTAAATTCCAATTTCTTCGAACTTTGAGTGTGGAAAATGATGAAATTTAACTGTTGATGAGATATTTGTTATTTTAAGTGTAGCATGAGCAATAAAAAAATACATAAAAATTTAAAAATTTACAAACCTGAAATCTGAAAATATAAATTTCTGAGTAAACAGAAAGAGAATGAGAATGAGAGGGAGAGAAAAATAAATAAATGAAGGAGTTGTTTTGAGATTTAAATTTGAGTTTTGGGGAGTAACTTTTGGGCGGAAAAATATGTTTTGTAAAGTTAGATCTGAACCATTGATTTCAATCATATTGAATGAGAGCCACTTGATAGCTTTCTTTGTATTTTAATCTATATAATAAAACACAAAGAAAGCTATCAAGTGGCTCTCCTTCAATCCCCAAAAAAGGCCTAGATCTAATCTTACAAAACATATTTCCCCCCCAAAACTCAAATTCAAATCTCCCACCCAAAACAACTCCTAAATTATTATTTGTTTCTCTCTCTCTCTCCCTCTTATATTCAAAAAATTAAGAAAATAAAAAATTTTAAATTTTTAAAAAATTTAAAAACTAAAAAATTTTAAAATTTTTAAAACTTTAAAAATAATTCAAAAAAAATTAAAAAATTCATATAATATGTTTTTTGCTCTATGTTTGCTACTTCAATTAATTTGCTGGACCTCCAAAACTATTTTATATAATCAAACAAGGTATACCGTTCTGAAGACGTACCGTAGACACGTGTCAATGGACAAACTTAGTATATATATAAAATAGGATCATACGAAACAAGTTGTTTCGTCCATAATTTTTTTAATTTTAATTTTTTTTTAAAGTATCGGATGGGACAATATGTCATGCCCGAGCTAAAAATTTAGCAAACGGCACAACATGTCTTGTTGCATCCTAATCATCCAAATGTCGCTTTCAAAGATGATTTAACCAGTAATTTAAGAGACTAATCACTTGGTTTATTAATTTAATTATAGTTTAGTGTTAATTTAATAATTAATTAATCCATTAATGATATTTTAATAACTAAATCAGTTTTAATTGTACTAAAAATTATAAAATAACCCTCTCGGACAGAACAACATGTTCATGTTCATCTTCCGTCCGATAATTTTTATTTTCTTTTAAATTTTGACTAATAAGAGCATCTGTAGTCTTTTTAGCCAAAAAATGGGTATATGGCAATTTTGAAAATAGCAATTAACGCATTTGCTGCAGTCGTCTATATTAAAAAATTGGATATTTTTTGGACGAAACGAGATATGATATCCCGTCTACATTTTTTTTTTAAATTGAGAAATCATCAAAAAAAAAAAAAAAAACCCAACTGTGAAGGACGGGAGATGATATATCGGGAGATGATATATCTCCCGTCCTTCACTGACGGGAGATGATATATCTCCCGTCCTTCACTGTTGGATATATACATTTTTTTTTGGATGAAATAGTTTCGCTATTTTTTTTAAAAAATAATTTATCCGACGTAAAAACGGTAAATCATCTTCCGTTTTTCAAAATATGGAAAAAGCTATATTTCCCCCCAGATTTGGCAGCCTACTGTTCACATCGAATCCAAAAAATGGGTATTTGGCCAACGACTACAGATGCTCTAACTAGTACAAAAAAAAATCAATTTTGTTATTTTTTATTTTTCCATTTTACCCAAAAAGAAAAAATAGCAACATAACTATTTATAAATAAGCTCAGGATCCTACGAGATAACGACAACACAAGTGTTTGTGGAAGGTACAATTTCAAACAAATCATATGCTCCAAAAGACACATGTGAGAGCATTTGTAGTCATCTACCAAATTTCCAAATTTTTTAAAAAATGATAATGAAGATGATTTAGTCGTTGGACAAAAATCCAAAATGGTGAACAGTGACCGTCCAAATTTGATAGACGATTTGGGATTTTGTAAAATATAGCAAACGAAAAAGGATTTATCGTCTGTCACATCGGACGGGAAACAAATTTCGTCGGAGAGAATTTAGCAAATCTGAGAAGTATCGGACGAAATTTAATTTTTCGTCCGATCAGAAAATAAAAATAAAAATGGTACAGATGGGATTTCGATTTTCGTCCCTTTATAAAAAAAAAAATTAAAAACAAATTTTCGTCCCTATATATATATAAACCCCCCCCCCCCCCCCCCCCCCCCCCCCCCCCCCCCCCCCCCCAAAAAAAAAAAAAAAATAATAATTCCTGGACAATGTTTGGATTTCCGTCCAAGGGATTATTTGCTTTCTTTTAAATAAAAAATTGGATGGACGATTTCCTGTCCGTTCCAATAATTTTTAAAAATTTTGATTTTTTATTTCTTTAGAAGATAATTTGTCGTTCATCTGAGATTTGAAAATTTACGAATGTCCAATTTTTGACAGTCGACGACTGCAGCGCAAAGCTATTTTAACGATTTTCATTAACCAAATACCCAAAAAATACCTGTAGACGACTACAGATGCTCTGATAGAAGTAAAATTATTTTGATGAAACGGATAGAGTCAACCGACTCCAGCCATGCATTTATTATAAAGAGATTACAATAAGATGGTCTTACAAGGCGTAAAACAAGAACATCCAAAATTACCTACTAAATACATAAAACAAGCTACAATCTGAACAGAAAAAACCACAGACAAACAACAACACAAGCGAGGACAGCAAGCCAGCCGATCGCCGACGACAGCATGCTACATGGAGAAGGGTCGAGAAACAAATGAAAGCTTCTCAAGATGGAAGCTTCTCCAGATGAACATCATCTCCTAGAATGAACGGGGCAGCACAGCAACTGGCGGTCGCAACCGGTCATCGCGATCTCACTCTAAAATCAGCCAAATCCCGATGAACAAAACAGAACTCCAGCGCGAAAGGAGCACATCCACAAAATAAAACTCCATACAGCCGCAACAGATAAGAAAGCACAGGATGGATAACAATCCATCACCGAAACAACTCCTCTACCAAGAGGCAAACAACAAAATATACATCCAGACGATCTCCCAGACGAGGAAGAACACACAAAAGCAGAACCAAGAGATCTCAACCAAAAAACAGAGCACAAACAGAACAGGATCTAAATATGCGTAAAGAGAGCATAAACATTAGATACAAAACACCTCCAGCGCTAACATCCATCCAAAAAAACTCCCAAACCAAAAGAAGTACAACACAGCAGCATACTATAGTCTGCTAACATACAAGACCAGCACTGATAAAAAAAGCAGGGGTAAGCGCCTGAGAACGATGTAAGGAGAGCAGTCCATAACAAAACAGTGACGGAAGCAATCGGAACGAACCGATAAAGTGCCAGTGAAAGAGCAGAGATAGCTGATGCATCTAATAGGAAAGGGAGTCAGAACAGCAATCAAGAAGGCTTAGCGGACCGTCTGCCAAGCATTACTAGCGATGGACATGAACAAAAAGCAGACTACCACTGCTGCCAAATTATTAGATATCCTCAATATTCGTGCCCTTATGTGATCCTTTCATTCTACTATATATAATAATCATATGCTTATTCTCATGACCACCTACACCTATTCGGACTATGATTGACTGGACCCATAACGTTAGCAGCATAGCACATGGCATTTCACATGCAAGCCCAAATATTTAGCGCGCGCGCGCGCGCTCTCTCTCTCTCTTATTCTTCTTTTGAGTTTTCTCCACAAACACACACACGTCCCCCAACAAATACTGAGTTTTATATTACTTCTACATAAACTGATGTTTTTATATTATTCACTTGATTAACTCTAAAAATGATTAATTAAAGTTCCATTTGCAACATTGTAAAAAAAGTTCTAATTTACTAAACCTGCTTTCAAAAGAAAATTCCAGTAGAGAGGTTTTATTCTCTTAAGATAGTATTTTTGTTCTGGTGTTCATATTCCCTTCTAGACCATTTTAGTTAATAATTTTTTGTCTCTAATCTCTAATAATATAATGGGAGAGTTAGGATTGTCATATGTAGACAACCTATAATTTGTAGACATTTATTCAACCATCTAATCTCAATAATTTATTTTTAAGTGGAAGTTTTATTAACCATTCATTTACTCAACCGTTGTTAGTTACCATAATATTCTTAAAGTTTAAATTTATTTATAACATAATTATTTACAAAAATGTTACTCATATAAAATAAAAGTTTGTGACACTATGAGCAAAAGGAGGTTTCAGGTTCGAAACTCTTATTATTTACTTTATAAAATAATAATAAATGATTAGAACGTGCATTTGCACGTATAAATTACTAGTTTAATTAACGGATTAGAATTTTATAATTTTGTTCCTGGATAGCTAATAGAGGACTACTATGAAAATAGTAATTTATGGAAAATTACTGTATAAATTTTATATTTGTTGAGGACCTGTGTGGGAAAACCCATTTTTGTTCTTCGCGCATTTTTATATGGGTCACTTTAATTAATTAATGTTAGTGTTTCTAGGCCTACATCAGAGAAAAGGCGGATCATGTACTTGTGGTCCCAAGTCCCAAACGACAAGTAAACCCAAAAGAAACCTGCTGCACGGGCCCACCTCACATGCGTGCATATGGTCTTTTTTCGGTTTCCCTTGGGGAGGGATTTATTATATGGTTTGTTTTTTAGGTAATAGAAACGCCCCGTTGACACGTGCCGCCTTCGGAATGGTGCTCTTATTTAATTATATAAATTAGTTTTGAAGTTTCAACAAATTAATTGAAGTAGTAAATATAGAGCAAAAAATATATTATATGATTTATTTATTTTTTTTTGAATTATTTTTAAAATTTTTAATTTTTAATTTTTAATTTTTTTTATTTTTAAATTTTTTTTAAAATTTGTATTTTCTTAATTTTTTGAATAGAAGAAGGAGGGAGAGAGAGAGAAAAAAATAAATAAATAAATATAGGAGTTGTTTTGGGTGGGAGATTTGAATTTGAGTTGGGGGGGGGAACTTTTGGAGGAAAAATATGTTTTGTGAGGTTAGATTTAGGCGTTTGATTTTTTGGGATTGAAGGAGAGCCACTTGATAGCTTTCTTTGTGTTTTATTATATAGATTAGTCCTTTTTCAAATATGTATTTTCAAATGAGTACATATTTTTATTTTAATTACAATTATGTTGCTAAATTTTAGAATGGTTAGCACAATTTAAGGATGTTGTAAAATAATAGAAACAATAAACAATGAAAATAGAGACAAGATGGAAGAAGATTATTCTCATTCATAGGTTTTTCATCTCACTTACAAATGAATCACCCAATGGCCTATTTATAGGCTTACAAAGAATACAAAGAGACAGTTACATAATTATTATATATAAATAAATATGAATGAATGCAATGTGGTGGTGGAGAATGTGGAAAGAGTGGGGGGGAAGTTCAATAGACAGTTCACACTTAATAATTTATTTATAACACTCCCCCTTGAATGCCTATTGAATGTAAATAAGAATATGCCTCGTTAAAATCTTACTAGGTAAAACCCAAATGGAAAAAACCCTAGTGAAGGAAAAAGAGTACATAATCTTTAACAATGATATGCAATGAAGATACTACCTCGTTAAAAACCTTACCAAGAAAACTCAGTGGGACAAAACTTGGTGAAGGAAAAAAGAGTGCAGCGCATATCATCTCTCCCCCTGACGAGATCATCCGATTAGGACCTTCAAAAGTTGTATCTCGAATCTCGATCAATTCTACCATCCTTTCCAAAAGTTGGGGTGATAGGTTCATAGCGAGCAATCTTCTGGATTGTCGCTTGATTCTATTTGGCTAACAATGATTTCACCCTTTTAATTGAAACATTATGAGTGAAGAAGAACTTTGGTGAGATATGCTTCGTTTTATCACCTTTGATGTAGCCATCCTTTAGCTGAGCTATGCATGCTGTATTATCTTCAAATAAGGTTGTGGGGATATCTTTATCGACTGAAAGGCCACACGTTCCTCGGATATATTGAGATATCGAAACAAACACATTCCTCGTGGATTGCCAATATTTCTGCATGATTAGTTGAAGTTGCTACTAGTGTTTGCTTTGTAGAACGCCATGAAAATGCTGTTTCTCCGCAGGTGAACACATATCCTGATTGAGATCAGGCTTTATGTGGATCAGATAAATACCCTGCATCTGCATACCCAATTAAATCTGATTTGGACAGGTTAGAATAATACAAGCCCATATCCATGGTCCCTCGAAGATATCTAAATATATGTTTCCCACCATTCCAATATCTTCGAGTTGGTGAGGAACTATATCTTGCCAATAAATTTACCGCATGAGATATATCAGGACGTGTATTGTTAGCAAGATACATCAATGCTCCAATGGCACTAAGATATGGTACTTCAGGACCAAGTAGTTCTTCATGTTCCTCACGAGGTCTAAACACATCTTTATTAATATCTAATGACCTCACTACCATGGGAGTACTTAAGGGATAAGCTTTATCCATGTAAAACCTTTTAAGTACTTTTTCTAGATAAGTGGATTGATGCAAGAAAATCCCATCTTTCAAATGTTCAATTTGAAGACCTAAACAATATCTTGTTTTTCTAAGGTCTTTCATGTCAAATTTTCTCTTTAAACATTGCACGGCTTGTAATAACTCTTCAGGAGTTCCGATGATATTTAAATCATCAACATAAACAACAATTATAACAAATTTTGATCCTAAACTTTTAATAAACACACATGGGCATATAGGATCATTATTATAACCCTCTTTCATTAAAAATTCACTCAGACGGTTATACCACATCCGTCCTGATTGTTTCAATCCATATAATGCTTTGTTTAACTTAACTGAGTAAATTTCCCAGGAATTATCATTATGTGTTTCTGGCACTTTAAATCCTTCAGGAATTTTCATATATATATCATGGTCTAATGAACCATACAAATAGGCCGTGACCACATCCATGAGGCGCATTTCAAGTCTTTCATACATTGCCAGACATATCAAATATCGAAATGTTATTGCATCCCCCACAGGAGAATATGTCTCTTCATAATCAACACCAGGTATCTGGGTAAAACCTTGTACGATAAGCCGTGCTTTATATCTAGTAATCTCATTTCGTTCATTTCTTTTTCATACAAATACTCATTTATAGCCTACTGGTTTTATCTCTTTTGGTGTTCGGACTACATGTCCAAAAACTCCTCGTTTTTCAAACGAGTCTAATTCAGACTTAATTGCCTCTTTTCATTTTGGTCAATCATTTCTATTTCTACACTCTTCCACAGAGGTAGGTTCATGATCCTCGTTTTTATTTATGATATCGCGCGCTATATTATATACAAAAATATTGTCGACAATTATATTATTCCGGTCCCATCTTATTCCCGTAATGATATAGTTAATCGAGATCTCTTCATTTTCATTAATTTCAGGTACCTGATTCTCTTCATTATTAACTATGTCAATGGTCTCTTCCGGAGAGACATCCTCGATTTGACAATCATAGTTATTTGCTTCTTTTCTTTTTCGAGGATGTTTATCTTTGGAACCAAGTGGTCTACCACGCTTCAAGCATGCCTTAGAATCACTAGCAATTATAGGTTGTCCTTCAGGGACATTAATTTTGACAGGAGCATTTAGAGCTGGAATATGAGATTTTGTTACTCTTTTGTAGTCATTAAATGCGTCTGGCAGTTGATTTGCAATACCTTGCAAATGAATTATCCTTTGAACTTCTGATTCACTTTCTTTTGTTCGAGGATCTAAACTTTTCAATGATAATTCATTCCATGAAATCTCTTTTTCCAACTGTTTATTATCTCCCCCTAATGTTGGGAATAGTGATTCATCAAAGTGACAATCTACAAACCTTGCAGTAAACAAATCTCCAGTCGTCGGTTCAATATACTTGATTATAGATGGAGATTCATACCCAACATATATTCCCGTCCTCCTTTGAGGTCCCATTTTTGTGCGTTGTGGTGGATTAATTGGGACATATATCGCACATCCAAAAATTCGTAAATGGGAAATATTTGGTTCCTGACCATGAACCAATTTTAAAGGAGAATTATCATTATAACTGGTTGGCCGGATGCGTATAAGTTATGCTGCATATAAAACAGCATGTCCCCAGGCCCAAATGGGGAGATTTGATTTCATAATCATTGGTCTAGCAATCCATTAGATCCGTTTTATAAATGATTCTGCCAAACCATTTTGAGTGTGAACGTAGGCTACTGGATGTTCACTTTTATCCCAATTGACATACAATAATTCATAAAAGATTGTGATGTAAATTCACCAGCATTATTAAGACGAATTGTTTTTATTGGATAATCAGGAAAATATGCCCGCAACCAAATTATTTGTGCAAGTAATCTTGCAAAAGCTAAATTACGAGATGATAATAAACACACATGTGACCATCGAGTTGATGCGTCAATTAGAACCATAAAATACCGAAACGGTCCACACGGGGGATGAATCGGACCACATATATCACCATGAATTCGTTATAAAAATGATAGTGATTCATTCTTTTATTTTGGCTGGTGAGGGCCTTATAATCAACTTTCCTTTGGAACAAGCAACACAAGAAAATTCATGGGATTGAAAAATCTTCTGGTTTTTCAATGAATGACCACATGATTTCTCGATAATTTTCCGCATCATCGTTGAACCGGGATGACCTAACCGATCATGCCAAACCTTAAATATATCTGTAAACTTCTGGTTTACAGTATCAGTAAACTTCATATTTACTGTATTATATGATTCAACCATTCTTATAGTTGTATAATACAATCCAGATGAGAAAGCTGGTAAATTTTTTTTAACACACACTTTTTGCCCATCATAATTGAGGTAATACAAAGATATTCAATAGCTCTTTCATTCATAGTCTCAATATGATATCCATTTAGACGAATATCTTTAAAACTTAAATTTGAGACTTAGGCGAAAATAATGCATTTTCAATTATGAATTTTGTGCCTTCTGGCATTATAAAATTTGCTCTTCCAGAGTCTTCAATTATCTTTGCACAGTCTGATATGATATTGACATGTGCTTGATCATTTCTCAGATTAGAAAAATATTTCTTATCTTTAAGAATGGTGTGTGTAGTAGCACTGTCTGCAAGACATATATTCCCAACTTCGATCTTGGATTGATACATGTTCATAATCTCGAATAGTTGAAGTAGCCGAAAATCAAAGTCACTTAAACCATCTCACAAAATATATGCTTTTTAACAAATATTGTTTAATCAACAATCAATTAATCGAATTATTTTACCAAATGAAATCTCAAACTCAATTTAATAAAATCAGAACCTAAAATTAATAAGATCTGAAATAATTCATCAACAAGAAACTAAATCACAAAAATCTAAAAGCATCACGGATTCCAATTATTTTCTACTTATTACCAATAGATTAACATATAACAATCACAATCAGATCTACCCCAAAATTATTTAAAGCGTAGTGCAGCTAATGCACGCTTCGGGACATTTATACAACCATACTCATCTATATTGGTCAAGAGTCTCTTCCAGTTTTTACATCAAAATGTGCTTAGGAAGTACTAGGAAAAGAAATATGTATTTTTTAAATATCGTAGTTCCATCTTTGAGATTTATCGCTGAATAAGATTTACCCAAAGAGCATTGCCAGAGGATTAATTACTTAGATTATTTCAAGAGAACAAAATTTAGTTTGACAAAAACTATTCTAGTACATTATGAGCATCAAAAGGCACACTTTCCCTAGTAAAAATGAATTGAAATTTACCATGCAAAACAACGAATTCTCACAAGATCCAACAATGTTAGACTAGGATATACATGTAAATAAAACTGAAAATTTATACGTAAACGCCTCTGAATTTGATGAAAGTGACAAACAAAAGAAACATGTGGATAAGCAATCTATTTCCGAAAGCCATCAAAAGAGTACAATACTAACCCTTAACAATATTAGATCTAAAGCTAGGTTGATTTGTACAGTCACGGTACAAACCCTAACCCTAGATCTAAGTGAGAATCAAATCTAATCATCAGATCTAAACTAAATCATGCAAATGAATCAAAAGAATTCATGATATCATAAATCAAATGAAATAAAATTGAAGGCATACGGATCTTAACAACAATGGCACACGGATCATGAATAAATCGATTATCATGCAACTTGTTAAGTTTGGCGACATACCTTTCTTGTCGTGATTAAACCAGCGGCCTTTCTTCGAGACATCATGCTGATATCGTGTTGTAAAATAATAGAAACAATAAACAATGAAAATAAAGACAAGATGAAAGAAGATTATTCTCATTCATAGGTTTTCATCTCACTTACAAATGATTCACCCAATGGCCTATTTATAGGCTTACAAAGAATACAAAGAGACAATTACATAATTATTACATATGAATAAATATGAATGAATGCAATGTGGTGGTGGAGAATGTGGAAAGAGTGGGGGGGAAGTTCAATAGACAATTCATACTTAATAATTTATTTATAACAAAGGACCTAATAAGGACTAATTTTCGAATGGTTAGGACCTAATTTGGACTAATTTCAATTGACTTTTCACAATTTAGAGACCTATAAGAGCAACCACAGTCGTGATTGTCAAAAAATGGCTAAATGCATATTTACGTATAGCATTTTTGGCGTTTGTTGCAGTCGTCTAATGCTATTTTATAGCAATTTATAATAAAAAAATTATAAGACGGACTGTGTAGTTCCGTCGAAGTGCGAAATGTATATAAAATGAATTATTTAAGAATTTTTTTTGTTAGACGGATGTTGAAGTTCCTTCGGAAGGAAAAAAAACACAAAAGTAAAAAAGTGACAGACGGATCTAGTAATCCAGCCCACGATTTTTTATTAATTTTTTTGATTTTTTTTTTTAAAAATTAAAACGACTTTTTAGTTGAAAAAAAATTCTCCCCCCCCCCCCCCCCCCCCCCCCCCCCCCAACTAGACGGATCTTTCAAAATCCGTCCAACGGGGGAGAGGTTTTTTAAGGTTATTTTTATTACTATTAATAAATATTTTTGGAGGGGCGGATTGTGTAGTTGCGTCGGAGAATTAAAAAAATATTTTCTTCGGTGGGACGGCTCAAGATCCGTCCTTTATAATATGCACTTTCCTTATATCTTCTCTCATTGATAGCAATCTACTGTTATGTTTTTGTCAAAAAATGCATAAATAATAAATGACTGCAACGAGTCGTTTGTTATAAAATGTATTTAATGGATAAATAGCAAACGACTGTGAGGTGCTCTAATGGCAAAAGGCTGTGTTGTACGTTGGTCATTGAGGAGAGGAGAGACCCCTTCAAGGTTGTCGTTTAACTATTGTACAACTCAAAACACCAAGACCTTTGAACTACCACACAACTTCGAGAGAATCTCTAGGCTACAATTTGTAATGCCAACATACCGCGAGAACCTTTGCTTCAAATGCTGAAACTACTAACCCTGGAAGGAGGCTTCCACTTTTGGATGTTACGTACGAAACTCCAGTATAAAATTCTACGCTTTCGCAACAAGTCATAAAATGGAGTCTTTTCTTTCACCAATTGTTTACTCATAAAATATTATACTTCCTCCGTTTTAAGATATAAGTCTTTTAAGATTTTTTACACGCTTATTAAAAAAGCATTCTAATGGAAAATAAATATCTTCTTTAACTGAATTAATTAACACATAAAACTTTTAAAGGTATAATTGCTAGTTGAGTAAAAAAATTAATTAATGAGCACTTAATCGATAGTATAACGACATTGTTTTGAGAACCTAAAACGACATATAATTTAAAATAAAAAATAAAAAATAAAAACTAGAATAACTTAGGAGTGCGTTTGTTTTGATATTTAGAATAGAGTTTTCTGAATAGAGTTTTCTGAATAGAGGTATTTTGAAAATGAGTTTAAAAGCTATTTGTTTAGACTATATTCTGAAAACTGTATTCTGAATACTGTTTATCTGAAAAAGAGAGTTTAGAAGCTGTTCTGTTATATTTCTAGCTGAAAACTGTTATCTGAAAGCTGTTTTTCTGAAAAAACGAGTTTAAAAGCTGTTCGGTTATATTTCTTGCTGAAAACTGTTATCTGATAGCTGTTTTTCTGAAAAAGCGAGTTTAAAAGCTGTTCGGTTATATTTCTTACTGAAAACTATTATCTGAAAGCTGTTTTTCTGAAAAAACGAGTTTAAAAGCTGTTCTATTATATTTCTTGCTGAAAACTATTATCTTATAGCTGTTTTTCTGAAAAAGCGAGTTTAGAAGCTGTTCGGTTATATTTCTTGCTGAAAACTGTTATCTGAAAGCTGTTTTTCTGAAAAAACGAGTTTAAAAGCTGTTCTGTTATATTTCTTGCTGAAAACTGTTATCTTATAGCTGTTTTCTGAAAAAGCGAGTTTAAAAGCTGTTCGGTTATATTTCTTGCTGAAAACTGTTATTTGAAAGCTGTTTTTCTGAAAAAACGAGTTTAAAAGCTGTTCTGTTATATTTCTAGCTGAAAACTGTTATCTGAAAGCTGTTTTTCTGAAAAAGAGAGTTTAAAAGCTGTTCTGTTAATAATTCTTGCTGAAAACTGTTATCTGAAAGCTGTTTTTCTGTAAAAATGAGTTTAAAAGCTGTTCTGTTATATTTCTTGCTGAAAACTATTATCTTATAGCTGTTTTTTTGAAAAAGCGAGTTTAAAAGCTGTTCGGTTATATTTCTTGCTGAAAATTGTTATCCGAAATCTGTTTTTCTGAAAAAACGAGTTTAAAAGTTGTTCTGTTATATTTCTTGCTGAAAACTGTTATCTTATAGCTGTTTTTCTGAAAAAGCGAGTTTAAAAGCTGTTCGGTTATATTTCTTGCTGAAAACTGTTATCTGAAGCTGTTTTTCTGAAAAAACGAGTTTAAAAGCTGTTCTGTTATATTTCTTGCTGAAAACTGTTATCTGAAAGCTGTTTTTCTGAAAAAAAGAGTTTAAAAGCTGTTCGGTTATATTTCTAGCTGAAAACTGTATTCTGAAAGCTGTTTTTCTGAAAAAGAGTGTTTAAAAGCTGTTCGGTTATATTTCTAGCTGAAAACAGTTATCTGAAAGCTGTTTTTTTTTGAAAAAGAGAGTTTAAAAGCTGTTCGGTTATATTTTGTAGCTGAAAACTGTTATCTGAAAGCTGTTTTTCTGAAAAAGATAGTTTAAAAGCTGTTCGGTTATATTTCTAGCTGAAAACTGTATTCTGAAAGCTGTTTTTCTGGAAAAGAGTGTTTAAAAGCTGTTCGGTTATATTTCTAGCTGAAAACTATTATCTGAAAGCTGTTTTTCTGAAAAAGAGAGTTTAAAAGCTGTTCTGTTATATTTTGTAGCTGAAAACTGATATCTGAAAACTGTTTTTCTGAAAAAGAGAGTTTAAAAGCTGTTCGGTTATATTTCTAGCTGAAAACTGTATTCTGAAAGCTGTTTTTCTGAAAAAGAGTGTTTAAAAGCTGTTCGGTTATATTTTTAGCTGAAAACTATTATCTGAAAGCTGTTTTTCTGAAAAAGAGAGTTTAAAATCTGTTCTGTTATATTTCTGACAATTTTGAATATCAATTTGAAATAATAATAATAATAATAATAATAATAATAATAATAATAATAATAATATATAATAATAATAATAATAATAATAATAATAATAATAATAATAATAATAATAATAATAATAATAATAATAATAATATATATATATATATATATATATATATATATATATAATATATAATAATATATATAATAATAATAATAATAATAATAATAATAATAATAATAATAATAATAATAATAATAATAATAATAATAATAATAATAATATATATAATAATAATAATAATAATATATAATAATAATAATAATATATAATAATAATAATAATAATATATAATAATAATAATAATAATAATAATAATAATAATAATAATAATAATAATAATAATAATATATAATAATAATAATAATAATAATAATAATAATATATATAATAATAATATATATAATAATAATAATAATAATAATAATAATAATAATAATAATAATAATAATAATAATAATAATAATAATAATAATAATAATAATAATAATAATAATAATAATAATAATATATATAATAATAATAATAATAATAATAATAATAATAATAATAATAATAATAATAATAATAATAATAATAATAATAATAATAATAATAATAATATATATAATAATAATATATATAATAATATATATAATAATAATAATATATATAATAATAATAATAATAATAATAATAATAATAATAATAATATATAATAATAATAATAATAATAATAATAATAATAATAATAATAATAATAACTCCCCGTCGTGCGCCACCAGCTCTCTTGCTTTGTAGTTGCTGTGAGAAGAGAGTAAAGAAGGTGTTTTGGAAAATAGGGAGTATGAGTATTCTGAATATCAATTGGGAATAACACTTAAAACAAATGCCAACTCAGAATAGAGTATTCTGAATACTCTATTCTGAATATCAAAACAAACGCACCACATTTTGAAATGGAAGACCACTTTTATAAAAAAACTAAACCTTGATCTAAAATGTGAGTTCACTCCTCCAAAGTCTATCTCTTCTGAATGGAACGCTTTACATTGTAAAGAATCTGAGATTTCGATTCTTTGCTTCTTCCTGTGAGTTCACTCCATAGTCTGTTAATAAACGTCATCACCAAATTTCTAGAAACATTAGTCCAGAAATATTCACCAAAGTCTAGAAGTCGCACTATAAGTCAAGATCGTGGATTTTTTAATGAATCGATCTGGACAGTTCTCCCACCAACATACCTAGTCCCTGTATAAATAGCCAGCACCCTTCTCATTTGTATGATCAAACAAAAAAGTAAAATAGCTGTTGAGTGCAAGTAAGGGTGGTAAGAGAGCAGTGGAGTGCTGGGGTGATGCTGGGTGATGTGAGCCATTAAGCCAGTGCATGTGCTGTGAGTGAGAGAAACATATATTGCTTTTGTTGTAATACATAGTAGTGAGTGATTTATAAAGTTAGTTTGCATGTGTTCTCTTTCACTCTCCAATTGCTTTTAGAGCTCCTCTAACTCAACAAGTGGTATCAGCGTAGGCGGTCGGTGATTGGTCCTGTACGTGAAGGCATTCTTCCATCCTTGTTCATCGAGGCCAGAGTTTGTGCATAGTCCGGGACTGTGAAGTCAGTTGGTCCAAGACCATGCTTTTATGGATGGTTCGAGGAAGCGTACCACGTCACTTTGGTAGATTTGACGAATATTGTCGGTGTCATCAAGAAGCTTAGTGGGCATAACTACAGCAATTGGAAGTCCTGCATGGAGTCCTACTTGAAAGGATAAGATCTATGGGAGATCGTTGGTGGAAGTGAGATGATTGCTCCACAAGATGCAAGTGATGGACTGAGAAAGTGAAAGATTAAGACTGGAAAAGCCATGTTTGTCTTGAAGACAACAATATAAGAAGACTTGTTACAGCACATCATAGACGTCATTATCCCGAAGCATGCATGAGATGTCTTCTTTGCACACTTCTAGATGATGAGCTTGCAGGTACACGAGAAGAATTGACTGAAGGACTTGGTGAGAAAATCTTCTAAGGAATGGAGTCAAGATTTTCACCGATTTTATTACCTAGTTCATGTTATTTATTTCTAGTATTATTGTCGTTTTATACATTGTATTCCCAGGCATTGACCCGAAATTTATTCTCTCCTAGATGTTGGTTATTTGTGGATTTATTTGTGGATTATTGTGGATTATATCATGAATCTTTCCCGTTATTCATTGTTTATGTGGTTTCAATATAGTATGCGTGATTGTCACTATATTTCATATTGTTGAGTTGAATGCTACAGCGTATGAATGATGTATACAATTATGTAGCTGAAGTTTGAATAATATGAAAATAATTAGTTGTAAATAAAAGTCCATGTTTTCATTAGTAAATGGGTAAAAATAATTATAAATTGGGGTATAAAAGTCCATGTTTCCATATATATATATATATAAAATAAAATACAAAGAAAGCTATCAAGTGACTCACATTCAATCCCCCTAAAATCAAAGGCTCAGATTTAACCTCACAAAACACATTTTTTCTCCAAAATTTCAAACCCCAAAATCAAAATTTTCCTTCAAAACTAAAAAACTCATTACTTTATTACTATCTCTCTCTTCTCTTTTCACTTTTTCATATTTCTCTCTCTCCCTATCTCTCTCTCCCATTCTTTCTTTATTTGCTTAGAAATTTAGATTTTAAGATTTCAGGTTTGTAAATTTTCAGAATTTTCATGTTTTTTTTATTGCACATTTTATATTGAAAATAGCAAAGATCTCTTCAACAGTTAAATTTTATCATTTTTCACACAAGTTCTAAGAAGTTTGATTTTACAAACCCATTTATAATTATTTTTCAACATATACTAATGGAAACATAAACTTTTATTTACAACTAATTATTGTCATACCATTCAAACTTGAGCTACATAATTGTTGTTTTACTGTTTACAGGGCTTTTCGTGTTTTGTATCGTTCCAAAAACATTCCATAGGCACATGCCCACGGGCAAATCTAGTGTATCTCTCTCTCTCTCTCTCTCTCTCTCTCTCTCTATATATATATATATATATAGAGAGAGAGAGAGAGAGAGAGAGAGAGAGAGAGAGAGAGAGAGAGAGAGAGAGAGAGAGAGAGAGAGAGAGAATTAAATAAATAAATGAGTTGTTTTGGGAGGGGATTTGAATTTGAGTTTTGGGAAATTTTTTTGGGGGAAAATGTGTTTTGTGAGATTAGATCTGGGCCTTTGATTTTGGGGGAATTGAAGGAGAGCCACTTGATAGCTATCTTTATGTTTTATTATATAGACTAGGTTTGCCCGTTGACACGTGTCTTCGGAACGGTGCACCTGGTTTGATTATATAAAATAATTTTGGAGATCCAGCAAATTAATTGAAGTAGCAAATATATTATATGGGAAAACAGTATATCTACCTTTAAGCTCAATCATCGCTTTTTTGATCATTAGCTTGAACTTACTTGGAATGCATATAGTTTGTAAGAAACACTGCATAATTTTTTTTTTAACTTCAACATCACTTTTAGATACTTGTAATAGTTACGGACATTATCATATAGGTTTTATGGAGCTTACTCTAATCCCATAACTACTATGAACATGTCTAAATACAATGGTAACACAAGTACATGTGTGAAGGTATCTACAATACCAATAATCCAAACATTTGTTTGTCTGAGACTCAGTTTGCAATTGAAATATCTCTTATTATTATTTCAACAAAAATGAAATACATGAAGTTCTCAAAACTCTAAACCAAGCTAATCATTTATTTTACCTCCACTTTGTCTCCCCATTGCACCTTTATAAAAAAAATCAAAATGGATAAATAAAAAATTTACTTTAACTGTCTTTCTTGAGTGGAGAGTTTGCACCCTTCTCTGGTAAACTCCATTTATCTCAATCCTATATATCCAAACATACACTAAAAGTTCTTATATGTTATGTTATCCATGGTTTAACCAGTGTAGGGGACACTTCCAGATAGTATTTTCTCTTGTAGTAAAGAAATTAATGTTGCATATTTGTCAAGTTATTTTAGATTGCTGGTCAGCTTACATGTCCTGCTATGGTTTGGAAGCCCAAATTGAGGCCACCAAATAATTCATCTCTCACTTACGTACACCTTAAATCAAAACCAATAAAAAAAATCATCAAATAAATCACAAAAAATTTGAGTCAGCAAAAAACTGAGTAATCCTCTGCACACACAAAATTAAAAATTAGAATGAGAATTCTGTTAATGAGATGAAATTAGAGTCGTCGCGTCGTATATAGAGGCTCTCGATTCGATGGAGGGCAGTCGCCGATACGGAGTCGCTTGATATTCGTGCTCGATTTGGTGAAGAGGAGTCACCAATATGGAATCAGCAGCGGATCAGATATCGGCGACGACCTTGATTGAGGTTCGACATTGGATTTGCTTTGAGATTTGCAAATTTTCAAAAAAAAATTAAATTTAAATTTTTATTTTTTAAAATTTTAAAATTTTTTAATTTTATTAATTTTTTAAAAATTGTTACAAATTTTAATAATTTTTTATAAGTTTTTTTTATAAGTTTCTAATTTTTTTTTGTATTATTTTAAAATTTTTTAAATTTTAAAGTTTTTAAATTTTAAATTTTCAAAAATTTTAATTTTTTTATTTATTTTTTTAAAATTTAAAATTTTTAAAATTTCAAAATTTTCCAAATTTTAAAAATTTTAATTTTTTTTTAAAAAAAATTATTTTTTTAAAAAAAAATTAAATTTTTTTTTACAATTTTTATTTTTAATAAAATTTTGAATTTTTTTATAGTTTTTTGAATTATTTTTAAAGTTTTTGAATTTTAATTTTTTTTAGTTTTTAATTTTTTTAAAATTTTTAAATTTTTAAAATTTTTATTTTCTTATTTTTTTGAATAGAAGAGAGAGAGAGAGAGAGAGAGAGAGAGAAAATTAAATAAATAAGGAGTTGTTTTGGGTGGGGGATTTGAAATTGAGTTTTGGGGGGAAACTTTTGGGGGGGGGGATGTGTTTTGTGAGAGGTTAGATCTGGGCCTTTGATTTTGGGGGGATTGAAGGAGAGCCACTTGATAGCTTTCTTTGTGTTTTATTATATATATATATATATATAATAAAACACAAAGAAAGCTATCAAGTGGATATATATATATATATATATATATATATATATATATATATATATATATATATATATGGAACAGCCCACATGATTCGTGAGTAAAGAAAAGCTCACTACAAAACGCATGGGCTTTACCGGTGTTTTTTTGCACATTTACCGGCGTTTATAAACCCCGCTGTAGATACCACCGGCATTTTATAAATCGCCGGTGCAAGTGTCGCTGAATCGCGTGTCGCTGTAGCTTAGGGACATTCACCGGTGTTTTTTACGACCGCCGGTGTAGTTTTAGCGGTCGCAAAAACGCCGGGGAATGTGTGTTTTCGTTTGGTAGTGCTATTTTCGGCCATTACCTACACCAGCGTTCTTAAACCGCCGGTAAAGGCTGTCAATTTTTTGCTGAAAGCAACACCGGCACTTGTAAAAATGCCGGTGTAGCTATATTTTTTTTAAAAAAAATAATTAAAAAAATTAAAGAAAAAAAAAGAAAAATTGCGCACTCTTGCAATCAAATTGAACACAAAATCATGATGTTACCAAAATTTTCATTTTCTTTAACAGTAAAAGAAAATGAAAATTTCCAGTATCTAAGCATGTTAATATGTCTATTAATTCTTCATCCCAACTAAATCATGATGTTTCCGGCTCAAAGAGAAACCTACACACCGGTTTGTTCAGCCCAATTCTTGTACATATTTGGATTTTGGTATACAGCATCCTTAGATGACAGTTAACCCATTTTGGTAAAAAAAGCATGCTAAGATGACAATCAGATGGCTAATATCCAGCATCTTTAACAGTGAAAGAAAATGAAAATTTTCATTATCTAAGCATGTTTGTCTATTAATTCTTCATCCCAACTAAATCATGATGTTTCCGGCTCAAAGAGAAACCTGCATACAGGTCTGTTCAGCCCAATTCTTGTACAGATTTGAATTCTGGTATACAGCATCCTTAGATTACAGTTAACCCATTTTGGTAAAAAAGCATGCTAAGATGACAATTAGATGGCTAATATCCAGCATCTTTAACAGTAAAAGAAAATGAAAATTTTCAGTATCTAAGCATGTTTGTCTATTAATTCTTCATCCCAACTAAATCATGATGTTTCCGGCTCAAAGAGAAACTTGCACACAGGTTTGTTCAGCCCAATTCTTGTACATATTTGGATTTTGGTATACAGCATCCTTAGATGACAATTAACCCATTTTGGTAAAAAGCATGCTAAGATGACAATCAGATGGCCAATATCCAGCATCTTCAATAGTAAAAGAAATGAAAATTTCCAGTATCTAAGCATGTTTGTCTATTAATTTTTCATCCCAACTTTGCCAATGATGTTTCCGGCTCAAAGAGAAACCTGCACACAGGTTTGTTCAGCCCAATTCTTGTACAGATTTTGGAATTCTGAAGATTTTAGATCTAGGATGACAAATTTTGATTGGGCTTTGATTGGAGATTCTAGTCATAGATCGATTCTTTGGAGACCGACTTTCTAAAGAAAATGCCATTTGGAAGTATGCGGGTACATGTTTGTTGGATCACCAAAACTCCCATTTTTATTGAAGAAAAATAAGAATATGGCTCATATCAAGTGTAGTTTTAAGGAAGTGTCATCGTGGAAGGAAACCAAATATAGAAGCCAGAAAGAGGAATGGTAGAAAATGAGGATACACCAGGCTAACATAGCGGCATTTTCCTCATCTCTCTCTCATCCCTTCTTTCTCTTCAGCAAACGCACACAAAGAGACATCAGCAACAACAGCAAGAGCGACAAGAACAACAATAATAATAAATTATTATGAATGAGATGTCTCTGTATGGGTTTCCAGATCTCCACTCCAACTCGTCTCTTTCTAATCACAGCCCAATTAAGAACATAGACGACAGTCACTAAACAATCCAATCACAGCTCAATCAAAATTTGTGATCCTGGATCTAAAAACTTCAGAATTCCCAAATCTGTACAAGAATTGGTCAGAACAAACCTTGTGCAGATTTCTTTTGGAGCCAGAAACATCATTGGCAAAGTTGGGATGAAGAATTAATAGACAAACATGCTTAGATACTGGAAATTTTCATTTCTTTTACTGTTGAAGATGCTGGATATTAGCCATCTGATTGTCATCTTAGCATGCTTTTTTACCAAAATGGATTAACTGTCATCTAAGGATGCTGTATACCAAAATCCAAATATACAATACATGAAGGCAATTTAATTTTCGTGCTACAACTATATGTGAAATGTAGCACAAGTGAAATTTTGTACTCAGGCAACTTGGCTCCAAATTATCCCTATTAACAACCCAGCTCAGAAATTATAGCATTCTTCTCTTTCAAACCCAAATTGTTCCATGGTCATACCTAGTAATACCAATCTCAAGAACCAATTTCAAGAATCTCAAAAATCTCAAGAATCTCAAGAACCAATCTTAAGTAGCAAGCTAAATTAGAGAGTTGGAAAAAATTGTAGAACCAATCTCAAGAACATACCAACTACATCATACCTAGGGTTTGTGTAGAAATTTCAGAAACAAAAATTTTAAAAATAAAACGATTCAGAAATTTCAAGAACAAACCTAGGGTTTGTGTCAATTGAAGGAGCGACGGCGGGGGAGGGGGCGGCGATGGGGGAAGGGTGATGACGATGCAAGTGAGAGAGAGAGAGGGTTGGGGAGGCTTGCAGCGACGACAGGAGTGAGAGAGTGGACGACTGAGGACGACGGAGCGCGGGGACGACGACGGAGGGCACAGTGATGGCGGCCAAGGCAGAGGCGGGAGAGCGCGAGAGAGAGGGGAAAAAAAACAGCGGGGATCGAATGAGGAAATGGTATAGGGTTTGGGGGAAATTTATTCCAAACCCTATACCGGCGTTTTTAGTTAAACGCCGGTGAATATGGACTTCACCGGCGTTTTAATATAAAATGCCGGTGAATACCATAATTCCCCAGCGTTTTATAGAGGCCGCCGGCGTATAACTATCCAATTTGACGCCCCATTCCTGGTCTCTTCCTACCCCGACATTTCTAGTAAAACGCCGGGGAATATATGCCAGTAAATCCATCGTTTGTTGTAGTGGCTGGAGTACGTTTGCAAGTTAAGGAAGGTGCTATATGGGCTCAAGCAGGCAGCTAGGGCGTGGTATGGTAAGATAGTAGAGTTCCTTGTCCAATGTGGTTTCTCCCTAGCTCCATCGGACTCGAGCTTGTTCATGAAGAATCAAGGTGGTAAGATAGAAATAATGCTACTCTACGTTGACGACTTGATCATCACTGGAGATGACGAGGCAGAAATTCGGAGGACCAAGGTGAATCTCTCTATTCAGTTTCAGATGAAGGAGTTCGGAGAACTTAAACATTTTCTTGGGCTCGAGCTTGACCGTACAAGAGAAGGGATATTTCTTTACCAACATAGATATGCAAAAGATTTATTATCCAGATATTGGATATTAAACTGCAAGCCAATCTCTACACCTATGGAGACCAACTAGCACTGTCACATTTACCCGATACCTGGCCTCGACCAGGTCCCGATCCGGATCTGGCATTGGACCAGAACCGACCCGATCTATACGGGTCCGAGTCCGGATCATAAAATAAGACCCGATGCACTTTCGGGTTCGGGTTCGGGTCCGCTCAAAATAGAACCGATTCGGACCCGGACCCGGACCCGGACCCGTTAAAAAATACCCCCAAACATATAGAATTTGAATAATAGGGTTATAGGGATATACATATAAAAGTAATTGTAGAAGATAGATATGTAAATATAATATTAATTCATGTATTTAAGTGCAAAAATTGATAGAATCGTAGGGTATCGGGTGCAAAAATACTTAAATGCAAATATTTATTCTCTACTACCGGACCCGACGGGTAGATTTTTTTAACCGGATCCGGACTCGGTTCTTGCAAGTCCGGGTCCGGATCCATTTTTTGGACCCGTGAGGTACAAGGTTCGAGTCCGGCTAGTGGAGGACCCGACCCGATAGGACCCGATACCAGCTCTAAGACCAACGTCAAGCTATGTGCACACGAAGAAAAAGATTTAGAAGACCAACCAATCTATTGACAACTTGTTGAAAGTCTTATATATTTAACAATGACAATATCGGATATCGCCTTCGCAGTTGGAGCAGTAAATCGATACATGCAGAACACAAAGAAGTCTCACTTGGAAGCAGTTCGGCGTATCTTAAAGTATGTGAAAGAAACAATTGACTTTAGTCTCATGTACATGAAACACAAGGGATATGAATAGTCGGTTATTGTGATGCCGACTATGCTGGAGATCACGACACCCGAAGATCCACAACCGGTTATGCCTTTAGTTTGGGGTCAGCAGTTGTTTCGTGGTGTAGCAAAAGACAATCTACAGTGTCGCTGTCAACCATAGAATCAGAGTATCGATCAGCGGCAATGGTAGCCCAAGAAAGCTTTGTGGCTGATTCAGTTAATAAAAAATCTACGACAACTAATAGATTACTCGGTGCGCCCATACTGTGATAATTTATCAGCTATCAAACTGGCAGAAAATTTAGTTTTTAACGCAAGAACGAAGCATATAGAAGTACATCATCATTCTTGATAGAGAAGGTACTAAATGAAGAGATTTGGATCTGAACTCATTTAAATTTGTAGAATTCAGGAAGCAACTTGGTATAACAAGGAGAGGAGTTGGTGATGAGGGGGAGTGTTAATGAATGTCATCACCAAATCTCTAGAAACATCAGTCCAGAAATATCCACCAAAATCTAGAAGCCGCACTATAAGTCAAGGTCGGTGGATTTTTTAATGAACTGATCTGGAGAGTTCTCCCACCTACCTACCTGGTCCCACCTATCTACCTAGTCCTTGTATAAATAGCCAGCACCCATCTCATTTTTATGATCAAGCAAAACAATAAAATAGCTCTTGAGTTCAAATAAGGATGGTAAGAGAGCCGTGGAGTGCTAGGTGATGTGAGTTATTTTGCTAGTGCATGTGCTTCGAGTGAGACACAGAATATTGCTTTTGTTGTAATATATAGTAATGAGTGATTTATAAAGTTAGTTTGCATGTGTTCTCTTTCACTGTACAATTGCTTTTAGTGCTTCTCCAATATCTTCTGAATGGAACGCTTTACATTGTAAATAATCTGAGATTCCGATTCTTTGCTTCTTCCTCTCCTCACAAGTCCTTCGAAAGTTCGAATCGTGTAATTTAATTTGCATGTGCGCATTAGCTATTACACAGCATGAATAATTTTCAGGAGACGAAGTGATTTCTAACAAGTGGGTTCATTCACTAACATTGTCAAAGCTTTATTTCTCAACGAGTAGGTGAAGTTTTAGTTTTCATTATACATCGCCTGACATACAATTCATATCACTTATAAACACAGTGCCATTTGCCACCAACACCAGCTTATAAATGCTAATTACAAATCACAATGTACAATGACTATGCCATGGACACTCCAAGAGAAGATTTTGCAAGCCACAGTAAACCTGGATCGTTCCTCTTTAAGACCAAGTTGGTCTCCTTCCTCCCAACTGTTGGGTGTATGTCATAGTTGGGTTCGACGAGAAGAGAAAACATTGAAGCCAAGGAGGTCGAAGCGCCGTCAGAAACTCGAAGAAATTGCAGCATCAGCAGCCAATTTAATTGACAGTAAGGGCAGTCGACCTTCTAAATCCTCTATTTGGATTTTATCAATTGCGGTCGACCGCCTACGACAGGCTGCTATTATTAGGACATCTGGGTAATATTTTGAGCCCAACTTCTATTCCAAATGACCATCATTTTCTACAACTGATCAGTGGTTAGACCACTCGAACTGTAAGGATCTTAGGTACTTTTTACTACTCAAGTCGGTCATGCCAGCTTCTTCAAGACTTTTTGACATTCTCAAGGGATACAATTTCCAATTTACGTTGGTTTAGTTACTTTAGTTCTTTCGATCCAATATCCTCTGTCTTCTTGTACCATGAAGCATAACTCTTGAAGGGAAGTTAGTTTTCCATTATGAGGTATCTCAAGCTTATCAGATTGCTCATATCTTCAGGTAAAGAAGGCCCTGTTGTGCGGAATACGAATCAAATAACCAATCAAAGAGAGAAATAGCGAGAGAAAACAGAAAACAAACTCAAGCAAACACAAGGACACACAGATTTAATGTGGTTCGGCAAACAAGTGCCTACATCCACGGGGCGGTTGGGGTTTCTTCTTCAAATAATCACCAATGGGTGAAACAAACCCTTACAGAGATGACGGCTGCAAAATCCGAATAGAGGTCTCAATTTTACAAAACCCTAATTGGTGTATTTATAGGGAAACTACTGGGCCTTTCGAAATGGGCCTTTTCTAGTTCACAAACCCGTCTCCAGTCGACTGGTCTTCTTACCAGTCGACTGGTCTTCTTACCAGTCGACTGGTCTTTAGTTCTGGACAGTCGACTGAGACACATCTCCAGTCGACTGCTGCTGCTGTATCCTTAGCCTTTGAAACTTCTCTGGACAGTCGACTGACTCCATACCTTAGTCGACTGATGTACTGAAATTTTCGATTGCTGCAGATACGATGGATATAAACAAACTGAACCAGAATCGAGCCATTATCCTACAATCTCCACCTTGGCGAGATCTTCCAAGTATCCAACAATCTCCGCCTTGGCGAGATCTTCCAAGTAGCCCGAGCAATCTCCAAAAATACTCCAAAACAAATGCTCATCACCAATTGTAACAAAAACAAACTCCACCTTAATATGATATCACATACTAACCAAACAAATAGCGAAGCACCATTCCAACCGCCCATGCCAAATCATCAAGCATGCAAAATATTAGCCAGGTTCATGCAATGCTTGAACTTGGCTGCCCCAACAACTTTGGTCAACATATCAGCAGGATTATCAGCTGTCCCAATCTTCACCAGAAGAATATCACCATCCTTTATCAAATCACGCACAAAATGATAACGGACATCAATATGTTTGGTCCTCGAATGATGAACTTGGTTCTTCGCTAAATGAATAGCACTCTGACTGTCACAGTGTACCTCCACCTTCTCCCGATGAATTCCCAAGCTCTTCAAAAGTCCATGAATCCAAATAGCTTCCTTCATGGCCTCAACAACCGCCATGTATTCAGCCTCAGTAGTAGACAACGCTACAGTGGACTGCAAATTGGACCTCCAACTTATAGGTGCTCTAGCCATAGTAAACAAATAGCCTGTAGTAGACCGCCTCTTATCTAGATCACCTGCATAGTCAGAATCAACATAACCCACCAATAACCTGCTAATATTGTCATCCCTTTCAAATTTCAAACCCACATCTGTGGTGCCACTTATGTACCTCAAAATCCATTTAGCTGCTTGCCAATGCTCTCTGCCTGGATCATGCATATATCGACTAACCATACTCACTGCCTGAGAGATGTCTGGTCGAGTGCAAACCATGGCATACATCAAACTGCCAACCACACTAGTGTAAGGTACATTAGCCATATACTGTCTCTCTTCATCTGTACTTGGAGACTGAGAAGCACTAATTTTGAAATGAGTGGCTAAGGGTGTACTGACTGGTTTAGTTTTCTCATCTATACCAAACCGTTTCAGCACCTTCAAAAGATATTGCTTCTGTGTCAAACTCACTATGCCCTTTGCTCTGTCTCTAGCTATCTCCATCCCAAGTATTTTCTTGGCTTCACCATGATCCTTCATCTCGAATTCAGAACTCAGCTGATTCTTCAAATTTTGAATCTCCTTAGCATTTTTAGAGGCAATCAACATGTCATCCACATATAATAACAGATATATGAAAGAGCTATCCTAAAATTTTCTGAAATAGACACAATGATCATACTCACTTCTGGAATCCCTGCACTTTCATAAACTGATCAAACCTCAAATACCACTGTCTTGGAGATTGCTTCAACCCATAGAGAGATTTTTTCAACCTGCAAACACAATTTTTCTTCCCAGCAATCTTAAACTCATCTGGCTGCAACATATAAATTTCTTCATCTAGGTCCCCATGTAAGAATGCAGTCTTCACATCCATCTGTGTCAATTCAAGATCAAACTGTGCTACCAACGCCAACAAAATCCGAATAGAAGGATGCTTCACAACCGGAGAGAACACTTCATTATAGTCAATTCCTTCCTGTTGAGCATACCCCTTTGCAACTAGTCTAGCCTTGAACCGAACACTGCCTTTTGGACCTTCTTTCTTCGTATACACCCACTTGCAACCGATAGCTTTCTTCTCCTTTGGCAATTGCACTAGATCCCAAGTCTTGTTCTTATGAAGAGAGTTCATCTCTTCATCCATAGCAACTTTCCAATCTGCATTTTCAGAACTTCTAGTAGCTTCTTTGAAGTTGGAGGGAACTTCATCATCAACAATGGGAAGAGCAAATGCAACTGTTTCTGTAAAGCGAGATGGTCGTTTGATATCTCTTCTTTGCCTTCTTGCTGCAATTGATTCTTCCTGCTGGGGAGGGTCTTGGATAGGAACTTCTTCCTCATCCTCAGTATCAACCACATCATCTTCATTTTGGGCAGGAGTAGAATTTCCAACTGAACGCTTTTCTAACTCCACCTGTTGGAGAACTCTCGCACCAGTCGACTGAGAGCATCTACCAGTCGACTGTCCCGAGCTAATCTTCTGCTTCTCTTGATCAGGATCACCAGTCGACTGCACATGAGGACCAGTCGACTGTCCCGAGCTGATCATGCTGGTCTCATCAAAGGTGACATCCCTGCTGATTACTAACTTTTTCTGTTCTGGACACCACAACCTGTAACCTTTGACACCAGTACTAAAACCAACAAATATAGCCTTTTTGGCTCTTGCATCAAGTTTAGTTTCAGTTACATGAAAATAAGCAGGACAACCAAATATATGCAATAAACTATAATCAGATGCAGGTTTACCACTCCATACCTCAATAGGTGTTTTGCCTTCAAGTGCTGCTGATGGTAAACGGTTGACAATGTGGCTTGCATATATAACAGCTTCTGCCCAAAATGTCTTCTTCAATCCAGACTGCGCTAGCATACATCTCACCTTCTCAAGTAAGGTTCTGTTCATCCTTTCTGCAACCCCATTTTGCTGTGGAGTCTTCCTAACTGTGAAGTGCCTCTGGATCCCTTCATCTTCACACAATTTCAGAAACGGATCGTTCTTGTATTCCCCTCCATTATCTGACCTCAGAACCTTAATCTTCCTTCCAGTCTGGTTTTCAACTTTCTTCTTCCAACTTGTGAACAATGTCAAAACTTCATCTTTGTGTTTCATGGTATATACCCAAACTCGTCTGGAGTAGTCATCAACAAATGTAACAAACCAGTGTCTACCACTCATAGAAGGTGTCTGAGTAGGGCCCCAAACATCTGTGTGCACATAATCGAGGATACCCTTTGTCTGATGTACAGCTGTACCAAATTTCACCCTAGTTTGCTTACCCAAAACACAATGTTCACAAAATTCCAACTTGCACCCTTTAGCATCTTTAAGCAACCCTTGCTTCACAAGCCCCTGCAAGGCCTTTTCTCCTGCATGCCCGAGTCACATATGCCACAACCTAGTAGAGTCGGGAACAACCTGTTTAGGCCTTTCAGTTACACTGGCAGCCTGACCCAAATATGTTTTTCCCTGCAAGAAAAACAAGTTCCTTTTCCTTTGCCCTTTCATCACCACAAGTGCTCCGTTAGTCACCTTCAGAATGCCACCTTCACTAGCAAATTTCATTCCACTGGCCTCCAAAACACCAAGTGAAATCAAATTCTTTTTCAAATCTGGAACATACCATACATCTGAAAGCTCCCTAATAAGACCATCGTGCATTAGCAATTCAATCTTCCCGATTCCTACCTTCATACAAGGCGCATCATTTCCCATCAAAACTACCCCACCATCCATATACTCCAAAGAAGTAAACCACTCCTTTTTCCAAGACATATGATAGGAGGCTGCTGTATCAAGAAACCATACTTCTTGATAAAGTGAGGGACTAGTTGCAAGTGCATAAGAAAAATTATCGTCACTATCTACATTATCAACAATCACATTTGCAGTCGAATTTTCCTTATTTCGTAGCTTAGGACAATCCTTTTTCCAATGCCCCCTTTCATGACAGAAAGCACATTCATCTCTGGCTGGTATCTTTCTGTCCTTTGAAACTCCTCTCGATTTGGAACGAGATTTGTTTCCTTTATTCCCAGATTTGGTCTCAGATCTGGTCTCAGTTCTGCCCCTTACAATCAATGCCTCAGAAGTTTCTCTATCAACCATTTTATCCTTTCTCCTAGTTTCATTGTTCAACAGAGCATTTGCAACATCTTCATATTTAACAGTGTCTTTTCCATATATTAAAGTAGTTGCTAAATGATCATAACATTCGGGTAATGAATTCAACAGAATTAGGGCTTTATCTTCATCTTTAATTTGCTCATCCAAATTTAACAAATCAGCCAATAATTTATTAAATGATTCAACATGAGCGTTCATAGACATACCTTCAGTATAGGTGAAGCGAAAAAGTCTCTTCTTCAAATACAGCCGATTCTCTAAACTTTTCCTCATGTATTTGTCTTCGAGTTTCTTCCACAACACCGCAGCAATGGTATCCCTCATCAAATCATACTTCTGAGCCTTCGCGATAAAGAGCCGAATAGTCCCACACGCAACTCGATTCAACTTCTTCCAATCTACATCGGACATATTCTTTGGTTTTTCTGTCTCCAAAGCAACATCTTGTTCTTGTTGAACCAGAACATCCAACACCTCACACTGCCACATCCCGAAATTGTTTGTTCCATCAAATTTTTCAACTTCAAATTTTGCGTTGTGAATCGTTGTTCTGGACGAACTCGATCCCACAACATCCTTGGTTGCATCCGCATCACTCGCCATCTCCCTCTAGGTCGAACCGAAAGCTCTGATACCACTTGTTGTGCGGAATACGAATCAAATAACTAATCAAAGAGAGAAATAGCGAGAGAAAACAGAAAACAAACTCAAGCAAACACAAGGACACACAGATTTAATGTGGTTCGGCAAACAAGTGCCTACATCCACAGGGCGGTTGGGGTTTCTTCTTCAAATAATCACCAATGGGTGAAACAAACCCTTACAGAGATGACGGCTGCAAAATCCGAATAGAGGTCTCAATTTTACAAAACCCTAATTGGTGTATTTATAGGGAAACTACTGGGCCTTTCGAAATGGGCCTTTTCTAGTTCACAAACCCGTCTCCAGTCGACTGGTCTTCTTACCAGTCGACTGGTCTTTAGTTCTGGACAGTCAACTGAGACACATCTCCAGTCGACTGCTGCTGCTGTATCCTTAGCCTTTGAAACTTCTCTGGACAGTCGACTGACTCCATACCTCAGTCGACTGATGTACTGAAATTTTTGATTGCTGCAGATACGATGGATATAAACAAACTGAACCAGAATCGAGCCATTATCCTACAGGCCCACGATAAAGAGGGGAAGTGATGGCTTCTAGGTGGGGTAAAGCTTACATACTGATACAGGCAACTGATTAACAAGATGACGAATGTGTAGATATCTAAGAAATTTCAAGACACCAATTGCATCCGATAATACTTTTCATTCCGTACACCCACACAACCAACGAGCCGTATACTTTTTCGATGATTTTTTTTTATTTTTTTGATGAACCGGATAGAGCCGAAGGCTCCAGCCATGCAATAAATAATATATATCAAAATGAGTACAGTAGCATCACAAAAGTATATGATTACAAGGTGTAAACAAAGATCAAACAAACAAAACACAGATAGTAGATCGAAGGATGGGCCGTTTCAGAGCCGAACACCAGGCAAAAAAGAAGCAGCTACCCGGGGACCAAGCACCGTCGCCGAAGCAGGGGCAAACGACGTCGGCCAAAAGTAAAGTGCCCCGGATTAATCCCACCGACACGAAGTATGCCGATCGCCTCCAACAAGAAACAATCAAAAAATATGCTGATAGCAATAGCAAT
This sequence comes from Hemerocallis citrina, assembly GCA_017893485.1. NCBI lineage: Eukaryota > Viridiplantae > Streptophyta > Magnoliopsida > Asparagales > Asphodelaceae > Hemerocallis > Hemerocallis citrina. The sequence continues at coordinate 312,982,066 of CM030359.1, forward strand.
GACCATCAGTATTGACATACAATTAAAAGAAATGGGGCCGGAGAGTAACGATCTGTGGCTAGCCTGAGAAGGCCCAGACGAGGAAAGAGAACCACCAAATCGAGCAATTAAAAGGCCACAACAACAAAAACCAGATAGAAATAAAACATCCAAACCACAGCAAGAAGCACAACAGGCGGATAACATAAAAACCAAACCGCCTAACTAACCAAACGCAGTTATAATCCAACACTGGGCTTAAGAGATCTCCCAGAGAGAAGCATAATTAAGTAATATAGCAAGCTACAAATGAGATCAGCTATGGATATCGTCGCAAAACGATATTCCATAGAGCCCATCCACAAAAGGAGATGCAATGTGACATAACTACACAGCCAGCAACCTATGCATAATCGCCCCCTCGGTTGAGGGCAATGATATAAACAACAATTAAACAGCGAAAGGAGAACAGAAAATAGAGAAACCAGGGATGGCAGTCGATAGTGGACACAATAGCATACGGAGGATAGCACACTCCATTGGTAGCTAAACCAAGACCACCGCAAAATCCACCTAAATGGGGGAGCCTAGTAGCAGGCAGCCAAAATAATCAAAAGGAGACACTCAAAGCCACTTTACTCCTGCTAAGAAAACGATCAGAAATCAGAACAAGCACCAGTAAGAGAAGAAATATACATAATAGAAAAGATCAGTAGCACTTAAAGACAAAAGAGAAATGAACAGTAGAAATTATAAAGCATGTAAGACTCGAAGACAATGAGTAGCTTCAGTCAATCTGTAGCTGTGAAGCTCATATTTAGCCTCTGGCTTTAAGGAAGATGACCAAAACGAAAAAAGAAAATTAAACTCTTCAATGATAGAAAAGGAAGAAGAGGCTCGCTGCCTAAATAATCTTTTGTTCCTTTCCATCCAGAGAATCCAGATGATGATTTGAATGGAAAGGAACCAAGACCTGCGATATTTAAAGCTTGCCGGAATATTGAACCAGCAAGGATGAAGATTGGTAGGTAGGGCGGTGATTTCCCATGCAAGAGCAGAAATTTTCGAAAGTGGACGCGCGAGATTGCAACCCACGAAAAGGTGGTTGGCGTCCTCAAACGAGGAGGCACACAGGGGGCAGTTTTGTCCCCAAGCCAGGTTCCTATTGTTAAGAACTTCAGCCGTAAGAAGTCTGTTGTTAAAAGCCAGCCAAGACACAATTTTGACCTTAAGCGGGGCACAAGACTGCCAAATGGTCTCGGCGAGGGGAGAGCGGATGCCTCTAAAATTGAGAAATTGATAAAACGATTTGACCGAGAAAACACCAGCCGAGTTCCATCGCCAATAGAAATCCTCCCTAGGGTGCCACTCATAATTGTTCAAAGAGGAAATAAGAGCGGTGTACTGGGATGAAAGATGAGGGGGAAGGCTGACTGAGAAGGGAACGGTCCAAACACGATGAGAGTTTATGATATTGAAACATTCTGCTACAGTAGCGCGCGGAGTGGCAGCCAAACTGAAGAGAGCCGGAAAAGAAGTGGCCAATTTGACATTACCTATCCAAATCTCATGCTAGAATAGAGTCTTGGACCCGTCTAAACAGACATGTGAGATGCCACAATAGAAGGCGGAGGCAGCTTTGCAAACGCCTTTCCAGAAAGGGGAGGCGAAACGATGGACATGGTCGGGCAAAACCCACCAATTGCCATCTGGATAGCAATTAGCCTTGATGCTTTGAATCCAAGGTAAGTGATCGTTTTTGAGGAATTTCCAAATCCATTTACCTAAAAGAGCGATATTATGATTACGGAGATTAAGGACTCCCAGCCCCCCTGCTTCCTTGGCAGAACAAACTAAGGACCAATTGGCAAGGTGGGATCCCCGATGGTAAGTGGGTGAACCAGACAAAAAAAAATTGCTCCGGATATGGTCAATTCTCTTAATAACCCAGGACGGGATGAAATAGAATGACATCATGAAAAGGGGAATGGATGAAAGCACCGTATTAAGAAGGACCAGCCTGCCACCTCCAGAGAGCAATTTGCCAGACCATACGTTCAGTCTAGATTCCACCTTATCCACCAGCGGCATCCAATCGGATCTATGCAATTTGCCTTATCTAAGGGGCACTCCCAGATACGTGAGAGGAAATGATGCAATAGGACAGTTGAAGAAGTTGGAAATCTCGAGCTGCCGGTTGGGAGAGCCCCCCAGCCAAAGAACAAACGATTTTTGAAAGTTGATGGTCAGGCCCGAAGCCATTTCAAATAAGTAAAGGAGAAGTTTAAGATTACGGAGGGAGTGATGGTTTGGCTTCGCAAAAATGATAGTATTATCCGCGTATTGCAGGTTAAGGATGCCTGGAAAAAACCGTGATTCCCCCAAACCATCAATGGCGTGTGCTTCCCACGCATTGCGCAACAGTTTGCTAAACACGTCTGCAACCAGAGCGAACAGGAGAGAGGAAAGTGGGTCGCCCTGTCGCAGCCCTCTTTTGATTTTAATTTTGTTGCCTTCTGATCCATTAATGAACATGGATGAAGTGCCAGATCGCAGGCTGGACTTAATCCAAGAAATCCATTTGGGCCCAAAACCCCTATGGGCCAAAATGTCCAGAAGAAAGTCCCAATTCACGTTGTCGTAGGCCTTTTGAAAATCTAATTTGAGGAGAATGCCTTCAGAATTTGATCTGTGGCAATGAGAGATAATTTCTTGAGCCGACGCAACACTATCTAGAATAAACCGATCCTTGATGAAACCCGATTGGGCGGGATCAATAAGGGAGGGCATAACCTCACTGAGTCTCGTAGAAAGAACTTTCATGATAATTTGAAAGGATGATTCGAAGACCTTTCATGCTCAGTATGAAAGGTCTTTATACCTTTCAAAACTTTTTCGATGATTCGAAGACCTTTTTTAAACATCTCAGCATGCTCAGTATCTTTATATTTTTTGAAGATCAAGAAAAGGGTACGCAACTTCTACCTTTCTGTCAACCTTGGTAAGAACGACGCTTATATCATTAGTTTTGATGTATAAATGTCGTTGGAATGTCTGTTGACTCTTGTTGACTCCTAGTTTGGTGTGCACAAAACGTGTCTATAAAAACTAATAAGTTTGAATTAAGTTATTCAGATTTTCATGATCAAATAATATTCATAAGAGATCCAAGGGAGATTCAAGAATATTCAAAGAAGGAAAGTAATAAAGAAAGATTAAGAAATCAAGCAAAAGAAGAAGATATTCAAAAAGAAAGAGTTGATTGATTATTGTCCAAGAAAACCATCAAGACTAGCAGCTATTATTCTATATTTGTGAGATTTAAATCTGTAAAATTGATTGATTAGTTCGTTTGGTAAAATATAAAGTGGATTCGGAATGAACAGGGCGATACCGGTTGACCGCACCTCATGGTGGTCGACCGCATCGCAGTCGCCTACAACTCTCAGTTGCATAAGAAGCAGTCGACCTTTCATCTCTCTACTTTATGTTAGGTCGGGTCGCGGGTTGGCCCAGTTCGATAGAGAGTTAACTTTATTATTATTATTTTTTACTTTAAAAAAGTAATTTTAATAATAATAATAAGATTGAAAGTCGTAATAATAATATTAAAAATCGTAATAATAATAATAAGATTGAAAGAGTGAAATTGCCAAAAAAAAAGATATATTATTCATATGATTTCAAGCTATACAAGTTTCACAATTTGTAATAAGAAATAAAGATTTTCTACAAATTTGTTTTATACAATAACAAATTTCTTATATACAATTTCAATTTACTTCAATTTTCCTAATTCTAAATAACAAGCAAAGATTTAATATAATTTTTTATCTATTTACAATTGTCTTCAATTTGATGGCCTTTAATTTGTTGTTGTTGACTTGTTGTTGTTGGTCTTGAATTCTTCATTTTGGTTGCTATTGTTGTTGTTGTTGTTGTTCTTCCGGCGAGTTGCTCCCACTTGTGGATGTAGATAATGCCTTTCCTTGTGTCCTATCTTTAGCCTTCAGCCAGTCTTCTGTGCAAACGAGCATCTCTAATGCTCTGTTTGGTTCAAAGGAGGGGAGGGGAGGGGAGGCATTTTAATGGAGGGGAGGGGAGGGGAGGGGAGGGAAAGGGAGGGGAGAATTTAATGAAAACTCTGTTTGGTTCAAAGGAGGGGAGGGGAGGGAAAATAATTATCTTCTTGTTTGGTTCACAAGGGGAGGAAATGAATTTTATATTAAAGTTACTTTTATACCCTTTTTCATATAATATATTGTATCAGATCAATCTTGGGGGCTGATAATCAAAACACTCTGCATAGAAATATTGACAACTTAAGAGAAATTACACAATGTTACAGATGTCATACCTAGAAAAATCTCATCACATGCATGAAAAGACCCATCTTAAGGTTGTTCTTGCTGCTCCAGAACCAGAATTAAAAAATAGGATGAGGAAGAATAAGAGACAAGGTAAAACAGAAGAAAAGGAGAAAAAAGATAGAAGGAACGAAACTTCAACTTCAACTTCAAAATGTACTTGCAGCATTGAATCAAAGAGACAAAGAAAGCAATGACGACTGGAGGAAAAAAGCCTAAGGAGGCCACTATGCAGCAAGCTAACAGGGAAAGGAGAAGCAGCATCCTGAAGGTGGTAGGAGATGATTAGAGAGAAATTAAAGATTTTGGGTTGTTGTTTGTGGGAATGCGGCATGTAGAAACTATTGTTCTGTTGTTTTTGCCAACAGAGGGGGAACGAGGTTCAGAAATATTTCATGTTCCTGTTTATAATTCTTCACATTTATTATCCTTGCTTTCGTTTCTTATTGGAATACTGCTCCATAGCAGGCACCACTGGGGAGAAAGAGAGGTTTTTAATTATATTAGGATTTAGATTTAAAGGGCAATTTAGTCCAGCCACTTTTAAAAATTAGCCCTACTTTCTCTTCCTTCCAAATCCCCCCACTTTTGGAGGGGAGCCAAAATTGGCTCAGGAGGGGTATTGCACCCCTCCATTTCCCTCCCCCCCCCCCTCCTAAAAAATGAACCAAACAAGAAAAGTATTAAAAAATCCCTTCCCTCCCCCTCCCCTTCCCTCCATTCCCCTCCAACCAAACAGTGCCTAACGGTTGGGGCTTCAAGTGATTCCTTTAATTAGTTAGAACCCTGCCACTTGTAGAAAATGCACTTTCAAAAGCAACTATAGAGACAAGAGGAGTTAGTAGATCTTTAGCCATATATTTAAGAATACTATAAGTGTGTTCATGGTCTTTCTACCATTGTAAAACATCTAGTGAAGAACTAAAAGACTCAGAATCTTGTTGGTTATACCAATTTAATTTATTTGGTTGATTAGTCCTAGGTTTTTTTGATTGAATTTGTGTAAGTAAATTAAATATTCTATCATCAAATTTACTCTTACCCTTACCTTTAGAAGTAGCAGAAGAAGAACTAACTACAGAAGTTGTACTACTAGAAGCAAAAGATCTATCATAATAATCATACAAGTTATTTAATGTAGATTCAAATTTAACTAAAAAAAAGAGCAATCATTTTTCAGTTTCTTCATCCCCAAGTAAATTTAAAAACATTTCAATCAAACTCTTCGTACCTTCTTATTGGATACGAGGATCCATAACGGTAGCAACACAATACAACATAGGAAGAGGATTCAAATACTTCAAAAATTTTGTGTATGCAGGTTTGATAATATCACCAACAAAAACATTATTTAACATTTCGTTAAAAGTTTGCATCATAGTAACTATTGAAATAAAAATGCTACTAGAAGTAGATTCATATGATTTTGAAAATTTGAAAGTTGCGGTTTTAAAAGGTTCTAAAAATTTCAACACAAATTCGGCAAAATACCAATCGGGGGAGTCATTTCAAAATTTGGCATATTTTTTGCGATACAAAAATTATTTATACATGCTTTATATTCGGTAACAACATACTTTTGATACTTAGTAAATCAAAAGTAGAGTTCTATCGGTGTTTAACATCCTTTGGAAATTTTCTAAAAGGTACATTTGAAATTCTACACCAATTTTTCCATTCTTGAAATACGGTGCCACTTAATGCAATAAAATGTACACAATTTTTAATTTTAAGTATATATGGATCGGCTATTTTTATGACATGCACATCTAACATGGAAAATATTGTCAGATGGAGGGTTTAATGCGGTTTTTAAATTACTAACTGATGCATTGTTGTTAAGTGCATTATCAAACTAATACATATAATTTTATCGTGAATATGAAATACGTCACAAATTTCTAAAATACGCTTTGCTATTTCAACGCCACTATGGGGATAGGGTAACGCGGCAAGTGATATGATTCTTTTTTGAAGAATCCAATCATTGTCGATCCAATGACAAGTTATTCCCATCATTGGAATATTGTTCACACCCATCCAACAATCCGAAGTTAAACTAACTCTACAAGTTAAACTCTATAAAATTGCAATCAAAGCGTTTTATTTTACACTTTAGAACAATCCGATTTGCAAGTATTTCTATGGATTCTTCTAAAATTAGGGTTTAAGGTGGTTTGATTAAAATTTTCCAAGTCCATACTCCCGGGATAAGAAAATGGTAGCTTTTCCTTTATTACTAATCAGGCCATTTCCCGACGAATAAGATCGGGATCATAAGGGTGGCTATCAATTAGACCGGTTCTATGGTGGATTTTTTGTTGGCCGGGTAAGTCAACAAGAAGTTCTTTATGCACACTTAGGATGTGTCGCTTAATTGTACCCGTGCCCTCACCCCTCTTCCATTTGTATTGCTTAGAACATGTTTTACAAACTTTCAAACCTACATCCGGTGTATTTTCGTCCGGGATATAATCGTAAAATTTATGCCAATCACTACTTTCCTCTCTAGTTTTCCTACCACTAGGGGGTTGTGTTGTTTCGGTTACTTGTTGTGGTTCTTCTTCTAATTTTATGTATCCTACAAACTCATCGTGTGTACCCCATTATTGGGTAGGAGGATCATGGTACTCTTCGGCGGGCTCATTATGTAGGACAATTGGTGGCCTACAGGAAGTGCCGGTGGAATCTTGCCTACTTTGGCTACGACCGCTACCGCGTGATCTAGACATGTTTATATGTAGTAGTTTATGTAAAAAAAAAACTACATAATGTAGGGGCGATAAGTTACAAAAAAAAATCTAGAAAATAAGCGGGTTGTGAGAGAGAAGATCAAAAAACCAAAAATTATAACTACAAAAATAATAAAAATTGAAGAAGAGGGATATGAAATTTTGATACCGTTCACCGTGGATAAAAAACCCCATAAAATAAGAATAGAAGTAGAAATAGAAATCCGGAATTGAAGACTTGAGGAGAGCTTGGAGGAGAGTTGAAGACTTGATCACTTGGAGTTGGAGGAGAGTTGAAGACTTAAAGACGTTGTTGAATTTTTAGTTCGATACGATCAGAATTTGATCGTGTATATGTCTTGCTACCTTGTTTGTTCAATTGTTCACAAATTGAAATGAATAGAGTAATAATAGTAGAGAGAGTAAGAGAGTAAGGTGTGAATTTTGTGTTTGAGTTTTGGGGGGTATTTATAGGGTTAAAAAAAACACACAAAAAACACAAAAACCACCAAAAATGGCTAGAAGAGCCGTTGCCAACGGCTCTGGTGTATAGTAAGGTCTTGCGACCGTTGGACCCGCGGGTCGAACGTTTGACCCGTACGTGTCAAATGGTTCGCAACCCCTGGGTCGACCCACGGGTTGACGGGCGGGTTGGCCTATTTTTTACGGGTTACCGGGCCGGGTTATACGGGGTGGCTTCGGTGTTTTCACGACCCGGGTCGACCCGTTAACGTTAACAGGTTCGACCCGAACCCGAATCGGGGTTTCGCGGGCCGGGTTAAACAGGCGGGTCACGGGTCGACCCGACCCATTTGCCATCCCTAACTGCGAGCCACACCAAGCTTCTCTAACAAGTTTCATGGCTCGGCGCTCGGATGTCACCGCGAGCCACACAAAAAGCTTTTCCAACAAGTCTTAGGGTGCGGAGCTCGGTAGCGAATCCGAGCCACACCAAGACTTTTCCAACAAGTCTTGGGGCTCGAAGCTCGGTGGTGAGTTAGAGCCACACCAAGGCTTTTCCAACAAGCCTTGGGCTCGGAGCTTGGTTGTAATCTCGAGCCACACCAAGACTTTTTCAACAAGTCTTGGGGCTCGGAGCTCGGTAGTGAACCCGAGCCACACCAAGGCTTTTCCAACAAGCTGAGGCTCGGCCCTCGGATGTCACCGCGAGCCACACCCAGGCTTGTCCAACAAGTCTTGGGGCTCGGAGCTCGGTAGTGACCCCGAGCCACACCGAAGCTCTCCCAATAAGTTTTGGGGCTCGGAGCTCGATCGTGATCTTAAGCCACGCGAGCCTCGTCATCCGAGCTCGTAAAGGCTCGGCCCTCGGCGCTCATCACTCGACGCTCGACGCTCGGATCCAATAAGTAAGGGAGGCTCGGTGCTCGGTGGTGACCTCGAGCCACCCCTAGCCTTCACCACAAGCAGGGGGCTCGTCGCCCGACCCTAAAAGCTAAGCGAGTCCCTACTCTTCGGCTCTCGACGTCCCCTTAGCTTTTCCAACAAGTGAGGGGGGCTCGGCACTTGGTGGTGACCTCGAGCCACCTCCCAGCTTTTCCAACAAGTGAGGGAGGCTCGGTGCTCGTTGGAGACCTCGAGCCACCCCTAGCCTTCACCACAAGCAGGGGGGCTCGTCTTCCGACCCTCGACGCTTGGCTAAGCGAGCCCCTACTCTTCAGCTCTCGACGTCCCCATAGCTTTTCCAACAAGTATGGGGGCTCGTATCCCGACCCTCGACGCTCGGCTAAGCGAGCCCCTACTCTTCGACTCTCGATGTCCCCTTAGCTTTTCCAACAAGTGAGGGGGCTCGGCTCCCGACCCTCGATGCTCGGCTAAGCGAGCCCCTACTCTTCATTTCTCAACACCCTCATAGCCTTTCCAACAAGTATGAGGCTCGTTGTAACACCCCGTGTTAAAAAATAACTATAATACATATATAATATATGTTGAAAACGGATTTGGAAGTATTGTTCAAAGTTGGCTGGTTATATAAAAATATGCATGATGGCTTAATGGTAAATGTTGTGATTGAATGTGGGGGGGGGGAGGGGTCCCACATGGAGCATCAAGATTTGCTGTGGTTGACTTCGGCCAAATGGCAAGCACGTGGGGGGCCCACCTTCAAAAAATGTGATGTTGTACATTTCAGAGAGAGAACACGGGAGAGAAAGTGTGATAATATAGTCCTATATCGGGAGTGGTACAAAAATAATATAATATAAATATAATAGCCTGTGATCAAGAGTCACCAATCCGGTTAACTACCTTTTAAGAGGCAGCCTGTGGGGGGGTGTTGTACTACATAGTATCTAATTTGTCTTATAAATTGTATAAATTGTCTGAGCTAGGGGTAGAGGCGTTACAATTGACATCAGAGCCAACTTTCGACACCGGGTGTGGGGCATGTCTAAATAGTCGGGCGGAGGATTCCGGAACTATAGACCCAGTCGGGCGAAGGATTCCGGGACTGTGGTGAACCCTCAATTAAATCTGGGACTGTTATTGATCGGGCGGAGGATTCCAGGATCATAATTAGTCGGGCGAATAGGAGGGTAGCTCAATTAAATCTGGGATTATGATTGATCGGACGGAGGATTCCGGGATCATGAATAATCGGGCGGATAGAAGAGCAGATGCTCCACAACGGCTAGAATATATGTTGAAAAAGGATTTGGAAGTATTGTTCAAAGTTGGCTGGTTATATAAAGATATGCATGATGGCTTAATGGTAAATGTTGTGGATTGAATGGGGGAGTCCCTACGTGGAGTAAACAGCAAGATTTGCTGTGGTTGACTTCGATCAAATGGCCAGCACGTGGGGGGCCCACCTTCAAAAAATGTGATGTTGTACATTTCAGAGAGAGAACACGGGAGAGAAAGTGTGATAATATAGTCCCATATCGGGAGTGGTACAAAAATAATATAATATAAATATAATAGCCTATGATCAAGAGTCACCAATCCGGTTAACCACCTTTTGAGAGGCAGCCTGTGGTGGGCAGTTGTACTACATAGTATCTAATTTGTCTTATAAATTGTGTAAATTGTCCGAGCTCGGGGCAGGGGCGTTACATTCGTCTCCCGACCCTCGACGCTCAGCCAAGCAAGCCCCTTCTCTTCGGCTCTCGACGTCCCCTTAGCTTTTCCAAAAAGTGAGGGGGGCTCCGTACTCGGTGATGACCACGATCCACCCCCAACCTTTTCCAACATGTGAGGGAGGCTCGGCGCTCGGTGGTAACCTCGAGCCACCCCTAGCCTTCACCACAAGAAGGGGGGCTCGTCTCTCGACCCTCGACGCTCGGCTAAGCGTGTAGTACCCCGTATTTTTAAATATTATTTTTAAAGGTTTATAAATAAATTAAAATGAATTTTTGGAGAATTAATAAATATTTTCTGAAGATTCATCTTTTACACGTGCAAATATCTTCTTGAGATGTTCAAAAGCCAAAATTATTTTATGAAAAATCATCATTTATTATTTGGGATTTATTTATAATTTTTCTAGATTTTTCTGATATTAATTGGATCTATTTTGCAAATATTACGAAAAAGAAGGATCTTTTTGCAAAATTGTCATTTTGAGGGGTGAAAGTGCAAAACTATTTTCTGGAACTTTCAAACAGTGCCGACTGGAAATAAGGGGGTTATTTTGCTTTTAAATCTCAATGTAATTGATTTTATCAAGTTTCCAAGTATAGGGATCTATTTATGTGAAGCTATATTTTTCAAGGGGTCATTTTGCAAATGTGTTTGAAAACCCTAATTCTCCTATCCCGGGTATTTAAAAGAGGTGGGGTGTGGCCATCTTTCGCTGCACAACACAAAGGTTTTATTATTCTTGGAGATTGAAGGAGATGATCTTGGATTTTGCCAAAGAAAGGTTTTCTTACCAGATTTTCTTCATTCGAGGTGAGGGATTTGTTGTGTTTTATTTTCTTTGTGCATGTTGTATGTGAGTGACTTGTTTGTCTTCTTTTATTTTGTGAATGTTGTATGCGAATGATATAAATGTTTTAATGGATCTTGGATGTTGAATTTTATTTGCTAGAAAACATGTTTAGGGTTTGAGTATGAATACGTATATGATGGATTGGATGGATGAAAAATTGGATATTGTGAATCCTAGTTGTTCGTAAATAAAATTGTATGTGGGTAATTCGGGATTGATGAGCGTCATATTAGAAATCATGGGTAGACTATTTCTTTTGGATTAATGTTGGATTGACCGAATATGGTAGATTTTTTGCATGAATCTAATAAAGATGAGATTTTTATCACTTTTGAGTATTGGCTGAATGAAACTTGATATGGTGATGTTACCAATTGATTATGGTTGTGAGTTGTATTAGTAATTCAGTTTTGAGAAATTTGGAGAAAGAATTTATAAATCAAGAGATCATGTCTTGAAAATCGAAATTGATAATTTAGTGAGTTTGTAGAAATGAATCCAAATTGGGGATTTTCTTTGAGATTTGGTATTTATATGGTTTGGATCTGAATACGAAACTATTTCGGTGATCAGTGAAATTTTAAGAAAACTCTATATTTGACTATATGCACAATTCATGTTTTAATCGAAAGAAATCAACAAAATCTCTATTTTTATAAATTCAAGTAGTTTTGATTTAGTTTTACGGACTATTATATGTCCTACAAGTTGTATTTGATCATATAAGAAATAAGTTTTTCGTAGAAATTGTTTCTATAAAGTAAAACAACGTATCGGTTGAAATGTGCACAACCAAAAGTATGCATTCTGTAGGTCGATAGTCGACTGGTATGACTTCCCAGTCGACCGACACGACCCGGCTGCTATGTTCTCTAGTTTTTTTGAAATTTCGTTCGGGACAGTCGACTGAGGACTTTTACAGTCGACTGGTACCACTTAGAATTATTCTCTCGAAGTTATTGTAATTTTTTTCTCTGGACAGTCGACCTATACCCTTTACAGTCGACTGCTATACTTAGAATTATTTTCTTAAAACCATGAAATTCTCTTTCTGGACAGTCGACTTATGCTTGTTATTAGTCGACTGATACTGATGTGTCTTTATATTTTTGAATGTTCTTTCAACTGATTTATTCTCTAAATGATTTAATCTATAACTTACTATTCTATACTTTATCTCCTACTGAACATATGTTTTCAAGTTATTTTGACTGAGCAATTTATATTAGAAGATTGGTTTGGATATTTAAGTGTGAGTCTCTAGAGGGGGTGTGTGATCCTAGTTTACCGGCAGTTGAGATATTTATGTTTGGGCCTGTTGAGGCATTTTAGTTGATCAGTTGTTGAGTTAAGTCTGGTAGGGTACACCAACTTTAAGAGATTCGTTAAGTAATAAAACAACCTAAAATGATAAGGACAGGCACTAGTGGTGATATGATGAACGAGAACATGGGTTATGGACCTCAGTATGGCTTGCGGTGTGAGATAATCCCCGAAATTATCTAGGTGTGAGTGAAATAGTCTCTGGAATTACCTGTGGTGTGGGATTGATCTTCGGAATTATCGATGTCGAGGCGACGCACATGTGGTATTCGTGTGATGAGGTGTCATTGCTTGCGGTGTGGGGTATTCTCGAAGATTCCCATGTGTGAGTGAAATAGTCTCCGGAATTATCTGTGGATAGAGTTTGACCTCCGGAATTATCAGAGCATGGAGTGTATCTTTATATCGTAGTAGTCATCGTGTTAGGATTAGTTGCATAGCGGAGGATTAAACCTTATAATGTGGAGACGTTAAGGGCTTGCACCGGACCTATGTAGAGTGTGATGCATAGACTCCGACAAGTACGCATTGGAGAGTCAGCATATAGAATTGTGTTTTCTCGATTTGATTTCAAGCATGTGGTTTTCCTTTTTTTACACTTGACACTTAGTCTAGCTTCACTCGTTGTGTTTTTTGCGTTTGTGATTTCCTATATTCATTTACTCTTGTTATGTTCTGTTGTTGATAAATCCATGCTTTACTTATGTTGCTTGTTTATATCACTCACATCTTTATGGCTGACCCCTTTAGTTTTGGGGTTAGGGTTATCTCTAGCCTCATATTTTACAGATGATTTCTTAAGGCTCGGATTAGGATGCTTGAGTTCAAGTGATGTAATGACTTATGTAATTGTAAAAGAAATTGTTGTAAAGAAAAGAGAATTGTGATTAAAGTGTATTGTATTCTGCTGTGCTATGTAAATGATTATTGAAATGAAAATTTAAAATTTTACTGGTGTTGACTTTGTTTAATATTACATTGAAGTTGATGCTCAGAATTGTGCAACGTATTTTCTAAGATATTATATTAGAAATTCGGGGCGCTACAAAGCGAGCCCCTACTCTTCAACTCTCGACGTCCCCATAGCTTTTCCAACAAGTATGGGGGCTCGTCTCCTGACCCTCGACGCTCGGCTAAGCGAGCCCCTACTCTTCGGCTCTCGACATCCTCATAGCTTTTCCAACAAGTATGGGGCTCGTCTCCCGACCCTCGAGCCCGGCTAAGCGAGCCTCTACTTTTGGCTCTCGACGCCCCCATAGCTTTTCCAACAAGTATGGGGGCTCATCTCCTGACCCTCGATGCTCAGCTAAGCGAGCCCCTATTTTCGGCTCTCGACGTCCCTTATACCTTCAAAGAGATCCTCTTCATCCTACCCCGCTGGCCTCTCCAGGAAGATACGAACCACATACTTGCCGTACACACCGCTCCGGTCTTCCTACAGAGACTAATCACTCCTCCACGACTGGATTACCCAGCCCTCTAGGAGTGGGGGCCTCCTGATGTGGGTTAGATGATGTGGCCCCTTCCGGGCCATCAGATTTCCTCAAAACCTGCTCTTCCCTGATCATCCAGTCAATAGAAATCCAATGGGCCGTTACCACCTCAGGCCAACAAGCGAACGGGTCCGACCCGGCCCGCTCAGGTCCCATACCCATTTTGCCTCTGCCTATAAATACCAGACCCCCTCCTTCATTCAAAGGTAATCAATATTTCTCATCCAAAACCCTAGCTCCTGTTGCTTTCCTAGTGACTGACTAGATCGTCGGATGGCCTATCACCAGGATCTCTCCCAGTGTTTCTCGGCAGAGTGCAGGTACACAAGACCGAGCCGAGTGCCGAAGATCTGATTCGAGTTACTGGATCCGAGCCGAGCATCCGTCGTCCACCTCACTCCTGCTACTCCCGAGCTGTTCCCAGTTGAGAGTCGAACATATAGCCAGTACTGCACCTTCCACTATACAAATTACAAGAACTCACACCTATTGCAGCCACACCCCAAAAACAAACTGCATCACTAGTATAATGCACGTGCGATGCATGCCTATAAAAAATATTTTTCACATGCAATGCACGTTTTGATAAAAGTTTGAGGATTTTCATGTGCGGTATACCTTCTCTCAATGTGCTGGGAAGTTGGGGGCCTCTCATAGTCTCATGTTATCTTTGTTATGTTTTTAAGGAGATGAATATCTTCAGATTTAATTTTCTTAATCATCAACTTAATCAAACCTCTGCATTCCTCCTACGCTCTTTTACCCAAACTCAAACTCAACTTTTCAAAGACTTTAGCTTCTTTCCCACCTCTTCCTTAGCAAAGAGTAGCCTACCTCTTCCTTAGCAATGAAATACTCAGCAAAAATATTTTTATAACTTTCAATCGAGCTCTTAACAAAACAAAATGCTGCACTGCACATCCTAATTATCTAGTTCATAATAAGGACAATGAACAAATAAAGATTCGAAAGTAAACCAGACAATTCAAAATAAGTATTCGCATATCTCTTGCATTTGGAGAGGTTACAATTCTCATTTTGGCTAACTAATTTGCGCAAGCATGAGGGAAGTACCAATGTTAGAACTGGACTATGCATCATTATTCAAAAAAATTTGGTATTCAGCAATAGTGATAAGATTCCACGATGTAGAGACAAAGCCAGGGAACTCAAATATATACATATTTAGCTAGCAACAGTGAAATATTTTCATTGGAATGGTAAAAGGTTAAAAGTGACAAAAAAGGGTTCATCACTGGCAGCCAACCTCCATTTCTTTGGTTGGTTTCAACTTCTGGTAGGATGTTAATAAGTTGAACGCGAAGAGAGGTTTTGTTTCGATAAACCACTGAAAGTATGGTAAATTTAAGGAGGAAGGCAACTTAGGGACTTAGATAGGGTAGTAGTATTTCTACGCTCTTAAAGCCTATATTAATCAGAAGATGAGCTAGCAGCTCTTCGACGACGCATACGTGCTCTCCATGAGCGGTTCTCATCGGATTCCTTGTTCATGCTCCTCCTCTTTAACTCTGCAACCTGGTCTTGCCACCGGCTCTTCCATTGCGGCTTTGCCTCCAAATCCTAAATCAAACTAAGCGTCATCAGCTTATAGGATACTTGAATAAAACAACGATAATGAAACAACACAAAGGGTGAAATTCGTGAAATTTACAGGCAGGTGAAAAAATCATCTAGTGAAAGCTTTTGACTTTCTCCTTATAATCTTGGTTTCACTTTCTTTACTTTCAATTAGCTGTCAGGTAAGGAAAGCAATTTCAATCTTTACTTTCACTTCTATTGTCAGGATGCTCCTTCTGCGAGTTGGTATGCTGGTGAGGGAGCTGATACAGAGACTGATATATCAGATATATAAGGATAATGTGTTTGTGTTGCTGTGTACAGGGGTTAATAGGAAATTCTGTAATAGGAATCTGCGTGCTTT
Source organism: Hemerocallis citrina (assembly GCA_017893485.1). Lineage (NCBI taxonomy): Eukaryota > Viridiplantae > Streptophyta > Magnoliopsida > Asparagales > Asphodelaceae > Hemerocallis > Hemerocallis citrina. The sequence goes on from CM030359.1 coordinate 312,997,851, forward strand.
CTATGTAAAATTGTATGCAGAGTGTTTGTCATTCCATAGTAAACATATTTTATATGAGGGGGAAGGTTGATTGTTTGTAACAGGTTTTATCCAAGAAATATGATCCAATTTCCCCAAGTGTTTTTGCCAATTTGAGTTTTAGAAAGACCTGATAAAAATGAAATATAATATAATGTATACACAGAAAAACTATAAGAAAAATAGAACAATTGCACTGATGCCCAAGAAATATTTAAGAGTTGCTACCTTTGGAACCTAACATCAACTGTACCCAGTAATGGTGAGATTGTCAACATGATCAAGTGAAAAAACTTTTAAGGCGTAGAGCTTGTGGACAAATAGTAGGTAGATTCATCAGCCAACATAAACAGATACACCCAAGCCAGACCTAAATAGTAGGTAGATTCATCAGCAAAGAAGGATCCAACGAATCAAGAGATAGATCAAGATAAATATATATGATTCAACATCACATTTTATATCCTTTTAAGGGAGACATACCTGTTCATGTTTCCTTTGAATTTTGTATATAAATCCTTCAGATCTTTCTTCTCTGGATCCGATCCTCTATAGTTAGCTTCAAACTCTTCAACATCAGCTTCTGTAACCTACACAACCAAAAGAAAATTGATCTTCAGACATTGATAATCGCCGATTTCTAACATATTCTCGTTGTCTTCGTCTAAACTCTTCAAATTGTATTGCAGTCATGTTGGCTCTTCTGTTTACTTCATATTGTCTACGTCTCTCTCTACTTTCTTCAACTTGTTGAGTCTGTGATAGTTGAGGTATTGCTATTGTTTCACTGTCAATTTATCTTGATAGAAATAATGTGAACTTCAAAGTTAGCTTTATTATTGAACGAAAAAAACATAGGTTGGTATAAATAGAAAATATAGAATGTGATATAGGTTGGTATAAAGCGATCCAATTGCTGTGACATCCCAGCCTTGATCCTAAAAATTAAAGGAAATAATGTTAAGTATAAAATAAAGGAAATAATGTTAAGTATATTGATTCCGGATGATTTGGATGTGTGAAAATTAAAAGAACTATGGAAATATATAACCTGAATTCTGTAACTATGGAATTGACTATATTGTATTTGTATTCCAATTAGTAATCTGAACATCATAAATTTGCACCAAAATGTAGGCTATATCTCATCAAATGAAACTGAATAGACCCTAAGATGAAGAAGCATGATCATGAACACAGATTAAATATAGATATAAAGATATACTCAACAGAAAAAACCTATAAAGCTAAAATCTTAAGGATATATGCTAGTGACTTTGACTCATTTGTACAGCGTGAGGTCTTGTTTGGATCTCTCAAATCCTGACTTACAAAAAAGCAATCTCAATTTAATAATTGTACTAATCTTTCATACAATAATATGAATATTTAAAAGTGTTATGAAAGTTTATATTTAAATAATACAAAAAAGCCAAGGCCAATCTAATAACACAATCAAACTCCTTGCAAGCTATTAGATATTTTCAAGTTTCTTGTGTGTGATGATCACAGCTAGCTTTAGGCCTGCATTAAAAATATCATACACTCATATTCAAACAGCTAAACATATATATGAATGTAATTTTCATACACAATCACATACGTTCATTTGGACATCTAACTTTTAAACCTCCATTGTGTTAGGTTCCAAATCTTTCTCATCTATTCCTGGAGGTGAACTTCTTCGCATTTCAATCCAATGATCTTCTACAAATAGGAAGGTGGATGGAGGTGATTAAGACAAATATACAGGCTTAATCAGCTGAAAATATGAGTTGAAAGATTGTTCATATGATGATGATTTATTTAATAGTTATGAAGAAGAAAGAAAAAAAATCCGTCGAACCTCGAGGAATAGATGAGAAAGCCCAAAAGCACTGCCTAACTCATTACAGTCATATGTGTAACACGCTTTAATGCTAAATTCCATCGAACCAGGATATTTTTCAAATGGACTTCAATTACCTCATATGGAAAAAGAAATAAAAATAGTTATAAGTTCATTCTTTCATCATCCAATTATCCATCCAGAACTTTCTGAGTCAACCAACAGAAAATAGAAGGTATAAAAAAGAAATCATTATTGTTAATCTTGTAGATTAAGAAAACTAAAAATCCTTGCAGGAAACCTCTACTGAACATCAAGGATAACAACAGTGTTGATAAATGATTAACATAAATATAAACCATCAACTCTTGAATATTGTTTTTCAATCAAAATAAGAATGAGATTGTGGTTAACCTATATGGAGTCGAATCGACACTGGACGACGAAACGACGGTGGGCGGTGAAATGACGGTGCGGCAGCAGGGCACAGCGACGGTGCGTCGGCAAGGCGGAGCAAGCGGCAAGGCGAAGAAAGTGTGCATGGATTTTGAGAAAGGTTAAGAGGAAAGTCGTTTTTTTTTAAGAGAGAGAGAGAGTTTGTACGGATAGTTTACGTACTTGATGGATTTATATAAAAAAATTTGATGTACGTGCATTGAACGGGTTGGTAGATTGACAAATTACACAAAGGTCTGGCCTTCTCCTATTATAGTAGTACAGATATGCTAAACCATACCAAAATGAGCTAAAAAGTTTCCTACAAAATTTCCAAGTTTATAAACAATAAAATGACCAAATTTTTGGGAAAAGGATTAATTTCGCGACATGGTTAAAGCTTCATTTCTCACAAAGTAGGCTAAGTTTTAGTTATAAAACTGCCTCGCAAATAATTGTTTATGGACACACTGCCCTTTATCACACAGACCACTTTATAGATGTTAATTACAGATAACACTGTACAACTATGCCATTGAGACTTCAAGAGAAGATTTTGCAAGCCACAGTAAACCCGGATCGTTCCTCTTCAAGACCAAGTACGTCTCCTTCCTCCCAACCTCATCTGATATATCATCTTCGCTGAAGCCAATTGTTGTGAGGAACTCCATGGCAGCTGTTAAAAGCAAACAGTATCAATTTGCAACTTGCATTCAATTAAATCTGTTACAATAATGTGCAAATGAACTAGGTACAAGATGACTCGAGAAACTGGACAAACAGATTCACCTTTGTAGTTTGCAACATTCCTCTGGATATGGGGATTGGACTGTAAGTTCAACAGAAAGAGATCAGTGTAAGAAAGAAAGTGCAAGATTTCAGATTTAACGGATCGTAGAATAGATTTCAGATTTTTTTTTTTCATCTACTTTTTTTATTTTTATTTTTACGTACCTTTCGTAGTTTTCTGAACTTCATATCTTCTGGGTGTTCAATCACATTCCTGAAAGTGATAATACAAAACAAAATAGATATTCATATAAAGTTACAGGTAACACAAAAACAGTGACTTCAAGTATTAAAAGAGAGAAACCTGATGATCTTGAAGAGCATTTGAAGAGCAGAGTTAGCCTCCATGGGTGTGGCTTCAGCTTTTAGCATCACAATTGCTCGCTGGATACGGGAGCAAAGAGCAGCTACAGGCTCTTCGATTCTTTGCAACAATTCTGAACTCAATCCATCTCTCTGATAATCAGTATCGGGCTTAGCTATCATAACTTCATCTGCCACTGAAATATTAGAACTCGGGATAATTGTGGAGCTCTCATCAGGATCAGGTTCGATAAAATTCTTAATCGTCGTAGTTTGAGAAGATATATACTCGTCAGGATCCGGTTCAACAACGCTCCTATTGCTTGTATCAACTGACATCAACTCAGAATCATTTGCACTAGGTTCTATGGAAGGCCCTGCATAGTTTTCTATCATTACTGTATCATCATCAGGATCTGGCTCAGCAGTTATCTTTTGATCAACCCCATTCAACCCAAATTCATCAGGATCTGGCTCAGCAGTTATCTTTTGATCAACCCCATTCAACCCAGATTCATCAGGTTCAGGCTCAGCAGTTATATTTTGATCATCCCCATTCAACTCAAATTCATCAGGATCTGGCTCAGCAGTAATCTTTTGATCAACCCCATTCAACTCAAATTCATCAGGATCAGGCTCTACTGCTGCATCAGACAAATGACCGTTATTAGAAGGATTAGGTCCTTCAGAAGATGAATTTAAGATGCGGTTATAAGCAGCAGCCACGGAAGAAACACGGGCAGTCGCCAATGAATTTGTAGCTCCTCCAAGTTTTCGACCAGTGCTAGAACTACTTCCTCCAAGATGTAGCTCCTCCTCATCATAATAATCTGAGATCTTCCTACCACTCAATGTGTGGCCTCTTGATTTAGTCCAGTCTAAGCTAGCAGATTCCTGATTGAGCTGAGTTTGAAACAAAATAGTAAAATTCGGGTATATAAATGCCTTACTAGTAACTATAACTCCATAAGTACAAACATCATTATTACCTGTTTGTCTAGCGCATGGAAGTTGGCATCATGGTCAGAATAAACCATGTGAGCCTGAAAATTACATAATATAAGAAGAAAAAAAGGGGGAAACAGGGGGATGTTCAGTTGATGAGATCAACAAACGAGAAATTGTATGAAAAGTCATTCGCAATGAGATGAATAGTTCTTACTAGTTCATGCAATAAAGTCCTTTTTATGCTTTCGTATTTCCTAAATCCTTTAAGATCATCCGTCCGAAGGCGAAGGGATATCTCCTCTCCATGATTCTGCATCAACAACGAAAAAAAATATCATGTTAAGTTAATGTGAGAAAAGAATCTCTTTTTCTCATTTGCAATTCAATATATTTTTTGATAGGGCTTAAACTAGAGTTGGAAAACTTGATATCAGGTTCGCTATCTTCTGGTTTTGGTTTCAGTTTCTGCAGGCTTATTGACTTAGTGGAAAAGATTTATTGGCATCGGCCTCTTAAGTGTTTCAACAACTGACTAACATATAGCTATGAAGCAGTTAACATTTACAACTCTTAAAGCAAACATACAATCCATATTTTTTGTTGATCTTAAATAAGCATCTGTTGTAATGTGTTCATTTATCTCTTTTAATTTAACTTACAAACATATATATATATATATAATCTTAGTATCTGCTGATGTTAATGGTTTAACCAAACTTGCTTTTACCAATTTTGCTTTGTCAAGAAAAATTGGCTACATATAGTACCTTATTGACTTAGTGGAAAAGATATTTTGGTATCGGCCTCTTAAGTGTTTCAACAATTGACTAACATATAGCTATGAAGCAGTTAACATTTACAACTCTTAAAGCAAACATACAATCCATATTTTTTGTTGATCTTAAATAAGCATCTGTTGTAATGTGTTCATTTATCTCTTTTAATTTAACTTACAAACATATATATATAATCTTAGTATCTGCTGATGTTAATGGTTTAACCAAACTTGCTTTTACCAATTTTGCTTTGTCAAGAAAAATAAGCTACATATAGTACCTTATTGAAACCCAAGATGCATTTGGGGCTAATGCCTACATATCCCTCCGGTGCCATTTCAGTCATAATTCCCACTCGCCAACGATGCTAAAAGAAGAAAAACTCCACATAAGAAACTAATCTGCCAGGTATGAGCTAACATTTTGGAAAGGGAAAATTTTTACCTTGTTCATGATGGCAATGATTCCTGGATCACAGGCAAGCATGTGCATTCTTCTCAGTGCCTCCGAAGGTGGAGGATTCAACTGAATGATATAAAATAAAAATTAATAATGAAAGAGATATAATTATCAGCTATTGTTGAGTCACTTAAAACGCAAAGCATGGAATAAGGGGTTTGGTCCCAGCAGTATAACTGGAGGAAAACAAAAGGCTTACCTCAATCCCCGGTAAGTTAAGAGTGCGAAAATCACAAAATATGTAGTTTCCTGTTGGAAGTTTCAGAGAAGCTTGCTGACTGTTCCACATCCGCTGTTTCAATCGTTTTTCCTCTTCATCAAACCCAAGTATCCTTGAGTCTGATTTAATACTCGACTGTGAAACCTCCTTGACTTCATCATCAAAAGCACCCATCATTCTGATGGGTTTTCCCTTCAGAAATAAAACAATCCTCAAATCATTAGACCCTGCCCTCAGCCATCACAACACAACAAATATAAAATTGAAAAACAAGATTTGTCAAAAGGATATAAGTTGTATAAAATCTATTTTAACTGTGGTCCCCCAAATGATTTATCAAGCTGGTATACCTAATTTGGAAACCCCAAATAGGTTCACGGTTTATTGTTCATTGATGCTAGATGACTTGGTGACTTTGTGACAAGACAGCAATCTCGACTAGAACTTATAAATCCCTGTTGTAACATGTTGAACCGCCTTACTACAATAATTGGATGCTGGTACAAATTAAAATGATTATTTAGATAATGCATGACATTTTGATATGCTTGAATAAATAAAATAAAAAAGATAGAAACAAGTAGGGAGCAGGAGGGGCCGAAAAGGCACAATGGCGACTAAGCAGAGGCTAGCATATGTTTATACTTTATACTAGGCAATTTCATAGTGTTGGTGCAGGTAGCACCAACACAAGACGAAGAAACAATGTCACCTCTTACACACCAACAAGGAGAGGTGGAAAAAATTCTCTTCATATCTATCATGATATGTCTCTTCTTTTATTTTCATCCCAGATTCCCCTCAATCCCTCAAGAAAGTAAGATAGATTCCAGATAAGGCCTTCTGAAGTACATATGTTGCATTTTATTTTGCTTTAGCTTAATATTCTTCCAAGAAAGAGAGGGATATAAGTACAACACAAAGACTTCCAAGGAGCCCAGCCACATCCTCACACTACTCTCACCCAAGCTCAAAATAAAAAATGATGATAAAGATGTTACCTTTCAAAAATTTAGTTCTTGGTGTTATATATGAGTTTTGGCAGGGAAAGAGTATTATGCTCTGTGTGTGTGTGTATATGGTGGGGGGTTAAAATCCTTTTGGATGATATGGCATTGACGAGCTAGTAAGTCTAGACCATTCTGATCAAGAAAAAAATGCTTTGCAAACAAGATTCATAATAGCCAAAAGAAAAAGATAATGGGTTGCTCTAAAATTATGATACGAATAAATTTAGATCGTCAATCACATCGATGACTCTCAACCTTCAGAATTCACTGTAATAAGTTTGAATTCTCTACAGCATATCAAAGTTTATCCAAGACATGACACTTTTCAGTAGGAATAAATCAAATGGTACTCTATTTAGGAAGTATGTGATTTAAAAAAAAAACTGGGTCAACACTGAGGAGTCCTAATCTAAAAACTACAACTCATACACAAGAGCTTCCATGAAATTTGGTTCCCTGTCCCAAATTTTCAGGAAACTGGAAGGATTATATACAGCTTAAACCTTAAGTTCTTAACTTTAGACAATTAAAGTTCAACATAATCTTTATTCTAGACTGTGGATACTCAAGAAGTTAAAATTTGAAAAACAAGACAAACCTTCAAGCAATTAACAAAATAACATAGTAAGCATTAATCAAGAAACGAGCAATCTCTTTTAAATTTAACTAGAATATACGGCTAGAGCAAAAGTTTAACCTCAAGAACAGAAGCTTCTTGCAAGCTTAAATTTGAGTGTTCGGCAGAAAATGGGGAAACGAGCCTTGCACTTTGGTTTTTCGATTGTGGAACGAGAAGCCTCAGCGTATCAGATTGGACATTAGTTAACTTCCGCAACATCTCTCCGAATTCGAGTACTTTGGAATTTGGGTTCACTTTTACATTCACGTGCTTACCCCTCCATATCACTAGAACATTCAAAGCATCGTGTGGTTCCAATTCCATTGTCGCAGAAAGAAGTATTGATAAATGTACAGAATAGTATGCACCACAAATCACTTCTTTTCCTGTTGAAATTACCAACACAATTTAGTCAATTTACTTAAACCTTACTGCAATGTGATATATACACATTCTGAAAAAACATGGCTGCATTATTCATGTAATAATAATAATATAGACAGCGTTTAAGTTTCTAACTCAATGCCAGAGACGGTCACGAAGAAAATTATTTAATGAATGGCAAACCAATGCACCATTGCCAAGTTAAAACAATGTAATGCCCCCCCCCCCCCCCCCCCCAACAAAAAAAAAAAAACCCAAAATCATAATGCTATTCACGAGTAAGTTGTAATCCTGAATTTGACAACCATTCGATTGAATCTCAGAGCATGTGAAGAATCGGATCATCATGATAAACCATGAAGAGGAATATACATGGCCCAACATCTCATAGTAGCCACAGTCACAGTCTGAGTTACCAAGCGTGACACCAATATTGCACTATTCTTCAATACAGATCCCTTCACATCAGAAACGTTGAACACCAACACTTGATAAACACTCCCAAACATGTATCTTACACGACAAGTTTACATCTGTGTGCAAGTCAAAACATGGTCTCAGTGGTGTATCCAACCTGTGTTGGCCATATGTCTCCGTAACCTTCATTATAGTTGTATTGTCAATGAGGATGGAGACGGAAAAAAAATGTGAGAGTGAAAGAGTGAATTCATGGATGGTTGGGGATGAGACATATAACTACAAGAGGGGTTAACAACACTCAAATATAATGTTGGTGACTGGAAATTCCTCCAAACAAGCAAATTTCTATATTGCATCACCGCAAGGGCGGAGGGAGGACACTAGTGTATCTACGTAATTCTTCTGTCCTGTCCTATTAGCTGCTCCTTCCCTTCATTAAAGTTTCATGGATATTAAGTCATATGATCTAGAATTTAGTAATTTCCGATCAAAATCTGGTGGTGCATATGGCTCATAGCTATGTGATTGTATTTTACATGACACCTTTATATACAAATTTTTTTAAAAGATAATTGCAGTCTTGTGGTGAGTCAGGTGTCTGTATAATGTTATATCTGTGTCATATTCAAGATACATGACATGTTCTCAAGATTTCTCAATCTAATCATGAAAACTGATAGTATGGTTGGAAGTTACAACTACATCAACCGCAGGGAAAAAAAGCTTACACCAAGCAAATAAGGAAGAACACTAGCAGTAGCATAATGTGAAGTGTGAGTTCATCTAAAATGATACTCCATATTTACTAGAGATAAACTCATTACTTTTTGCCCCTCATCCTTACACAACACATCCGTACACAACATCGTCTTCTTCTTCTTCTTCTTCAACAAACTACCCACTCACCATTTAACCCATAAAGCACAAATGACTTCAAAGTTGTCTTATGAATTTACTTTGTTAATTTCATGGATAATTTGTGATCATGCAATCTAGATACACACCTCCAATTTAATCATGCAATCTAGATACCCCCCCCCCCAAAAAAAAAACAAAACAAAACAAAACAAATTTTTTAAAAAAAAAATCGAAAATCCCCCTAAAACTATTAAACCTTTTCAAAAAACTATCTAAGTTTATTAAGTTTTATAGTTTGGCTCTCCTAAAAATTATGAAAAAATCCCTATATATTTATATATAATTATAAGATTTTTCTTGTCCCCCAGCAACGAAAACTGTTCTGGCTTCGCCCCTCAATTTAATCACCCTGTTTTGATCATAATGAACAATTGACGAGCATTTCAATGACTGTACAATTCCAAGAAACATATCTCAGCAACCCAACAACCATACTAGCCCAAACCTGTAAGTGCAACTCTTGCACATAACGCAATAGTAATTTCCCTCCATAACTCACAACTTAAATTCCATTCAATTAAGCATTATGTCACTAATAATTCCGACAGAATTACAGCTTCAAGAATCTCATCGCTTCCAACCTCTAATATCACCGTATCCTAAATTGATAATAACTTTTAACAATCCATAACCAAAATCTCCCAAATAGAACTCGGAATTCAACCAGAATTGAGGTGCAAATCAAAAGGGAATAACTAAATTGACCTTAATATTTTGCAAATTTGCGAATCTATCATTAGTAAATTAGGGTTTTGCAATGATAAAAAAAGGGGGAAGCGGTAAGGTTACCTCTTTGGCCGTCGAATTGCAATTGGCGATAATTGAATCTAAAAGACGGGCGTCCGATATAAACAGCGCCGATGACGACGGAAGGAACGGTACGATCACGGCCGGTGAGGTTACCGCGTGCGAACGTGATTTTTCGTGGGGGTTGAAATTGAGGATTTTGGGGGGTGCTGAGTGGGCGGTGATTTTACGGGGGGGGACTCGTTTATTTAGGAAGGGGACTTGTTGGCGGGATACGCCGACGAGGCTGACCAAGTGTAGAATATTCTAGAGGGGGGTGGAGCGTATTTTAGTAGTTTTGTATGGTGTTCAGCTAGAATGCGCCGGATGTTTTGCGTCAGCGATGATATATGTGAAATTAGCTGTCTACGAAGTTTATTCAGCCCTGTCACTTGACTCTAATTTTACTTGGAAGACCTTGACTTCAGTTTTTAACTCTTCAAAATATTTTGAAATTTTATTTTTGGTATTAAAGTAAAACTAATAATTTACACGATGCACATTTTAATAATTTTAAAAATTAAAAATAAAAACTGACTTGGGGAGAATTTGAACCGAAAATCTCCTTTATATTAATTATGTACGCATGTTCCACATGTTGGTAGAATTACAAAATGACAAATGACAGTAAGACCTTCTCCCATTATAAGATTTCTGGATCAAAATATCTCTAATCTCTAATCTCTAATCTCTAATATTATAATGGGAGAAGGCCTTACTGTTATTTGCAAATCTACCAATGCGTGCATTGTACATGCATAATTAATATGAAGGAGGTCTCAGGTTCGAGTCCGCACTACGTCAGATTTTTTACTTTATTTTTTTTTTATAATATATTAAATGTGCATCGCACATGTAAATTACTATCTATCTATCTATCTATAATATAATATATAATCTAATATTTTAATGAGAGAGTTGAGGTTGTGTAACCAAATAAATACGTGTATTGCAACCAAACAAACACATACGATGCACGTGTATAATTAATATAAAAAATACCTTAGGTTCGATGTTAGACAATGCCATCATTTTTATTTTAAAAAATATATATTTATAAAGACGTGCATCGCACGTGTAAATTATAATAGAAGAGTTGGAGTTGTAAATCTACCTACTTACGTGTAACACACGTGCAACTCTAACTCTCTCATTATAATCTTCACATTTACTTTTAAAATGATCATATTTATTAAGATATACATCACACGTGTAAATCAGAGTTCTTATTTTAAACTTTTTAAAAAAATTAATACGTGCATCTTTAATCTCTAATATTATAATAGGAGAAGGTCTTACTGTCATTTGTAAATCTACCAATGCGTACATTGTACGTGCGTAACTAATATTAAGGAGGTCTCAGGTTCGAGTCCTCACTACGCCAAATTTTTTACTTTATTTTTTTTAATATATTAAATGTGCATCGCACGTGTAAATTACTATCTATCTATAATATAATATAGGGGTGGACAACTATTATCTGAACCAACTAATCCAAACCAATCCAACCCGAACCGATCGGTTTTTAACCGAACCAATTGGGAGTTCGGGTTGGCCCGGTTTTTTATCTTCAATAACCAACTGGACCGGTTCGGTTGTTGGATGGGGCTTTCAAATAACCGATGAAACCAAACCGACCGTACCTCTATGCATAAGTTATTAAAATATCTAGTTCTCTTTTAATTTCTTGAATATAAAAATAGTCATTTCTTATTGAGATGCAAATAGTCTTCTTTAATTTCTTTAATACAAACTGAGCAGTTGTTCTACCTATGTTTTGATTCTCCATAATCCTGTGTGTTATGTTGTTGAGAAATACTTGTTTTACAGTGTGACCCAACTTAATAGAATCATGAAGTTGATGTAACATTTAGTAGTTACTTTAATCAAGTCAAACAGAAATTGTTTTTTAAATCTTTTTTTATTGTACCTGAAATTCAATTAGATATGGTTATTGATGTTTCTTTTATGATCATAAACTAAGATTACATAAGTATGCAAGTGAAAAAATAGTTTATCTCACCCATTTAAATGTCATGATCTCAAACAAATAGTGCAAAATAAATTAACAACTTATGGTTTTATGAATCTTCATTTTAAATTCATTTCTGAATAACAAATAACATGTTTTTTAAGTTTGATTGAAGTTGATCTTTTAAATTTCAATAATATTATGAATGATGTTGAAGGTCAAAAGTAGCATGCCAAACCGACCATCCAATCCAATTCAAACCGAGCTTAATCGGCTTGGATGGAAAACGATACAATTAAGGTTCGGATTGGTTGCGGATGAGAAAATTAAAAAACTGATCTTCTTTGGATCGGTGGTAGATGATCCATATTAGGTCAGATACCGACTGATGCCCACCCCTAATATAATATATAATCTCTACAATTTTAATGGAAGAGTTGGAGTTATAAATCTACCTACTTACGAGCAACACACATGCAACTCTAACTCTCCCATTATAGTCTTCACATTTACTTTTAAAATGATCATATTTATTAAGATATACATCACGCGTGTAAATCAGAGTTCTTATTTTAAACTTTTTAAATAAATTAATATGTGCATCGCATGTGTATATTACTAGTATATCTAATGGGAGAAGGCCTTAGTGTCATTTGTAAATCTACCAACGCGTGCATTGAACTGTTGGATCGTGTAGGCAAGGCAAGAAACACTATGGGGGGGGGTGAATAGTGTTGTATAAAAAATAATAACAAAATTGAACTTTTTCTTACTGTCCAGTCGACTTGAAAAGGAAATACAGTCGACTGGGGCGTTAGAATAGAAGAGTATTTTATACAAGTCTGATCTGTCGACTTATAGCGGAACTCAGTCGACTTGTCAGAAAAGTTTTTGAAGATTATGTTATATCCGTCTAATTAGTCGACTTATAGAAGAGGGACAGTCGACTTGCCAGACAAGTTTCACAGAGATATTAAAATGCAAGTAAAGAAAATACAACCACAGGCAGAATCAACCACAGAGTATACAGCGACGTATCCTGGTTCGGTCCTCCCGACCTACATCCAGTCCCCAAACAACCCACTTGAAATTTTTCACTATTCTTGAAAAAGTACAAGAATTACAGCGTTAGACAACAACCTTGCCCAACCCGTAGATCTCTCTCACCACTAGAGAGAGCAAACCCACTCTTCAACCAATAGTGAAAACCTGACTCTACAACCTAGAGCCCTACTCTCCAACCGAGAGGACCACTCTCACAATCCGAGAGTGAAAGAAAACAATAAAAGAGTTACAACAACCTATAGCCTTGTTGTGATTGTGATTTTTGTATGGAGGCTAATAGGTCAACTTTCGAAGTCAGCCTAAAACGAATTCAATGTTATACTAGACTGATTTCAGAGAACCAAGACTTAGAAGATTATGAATGCTTGTTTGAATACTTGTTCTTTTTCAAAAGCAAAAACTTAAACTTTTATCAAAAATGCTTGGAACCTATCCATGGTGATTCCTAGGCTTTATTTATAGAGAGGAATCACTAGGACGTTGTGAAATAGTTTATAAAACAGATTTAAAACGGATATAAAACTTTTGAATTCGAAAAACAAGTTTTAAATTCTGAAATCTGTCGAAACGACTTGAACAGTCGACTGGGTTGCCATGATGAGTCGAGTTTGAAAAAGTTCAGACAGTTTCGTATTAGTACAGTCAACTGGTGCCAAACGGCAGTCGACTGGTACTCAACAGCTGATCTTAATCAAGCTTGTTTCGTCCTTTAAACTTGTGAAAAACACTCAATTATAAAGATATGTGTGAGTGTGTGTGTGTGACAAGGCTATTACATCATTCTAAGAATCAAAGAAATAAAATTACAATTGCTTACAAGACATTTAATAAAAGCACTGAATCTTGTCTTGATCTTGAGTCTTGAATTTGAGCTTGAGCCATTGTCTATAGTTGTTGAAGCTTGCTTGATCAATCTTGTCTTGAACTTAGAACTTTGTAGCTTGATCAGATTTTCTTTGAGAGCTTCATTGGATCAACTTTGCCTTTGTGTATCACACATGGTATTTACAATGATACATCCTACAATATACAGTAAGTAGCACAACTTTGCATTGTGTTGTAGTCATCAAAAACAAGAATCAACATTCTCCTCCTTTTTGATGATGACAACACAATAGCTTACAATAATAATAAAATTACAAATGCCCCTCTAACTAATGTACAATATGCATAAGTTTAAAAAAACATGCACAAAAACATGCACCAAATGCAAACAACATATACACATATAACATTCTCTCCCTTTGGCATCAACAAAAAATAGAAGGAGAAAAATAAAGAGGAACATATTGCAAGAGAACAAACACAAGTCAAAACCAAAGCAAATTGATACATATGAAATTTGAAGTACATTGTTCAAAAGATGACATAAAATAGAAAATACATAAAAAGTACAAAAAATATAGAGAAAATATAGCTAATCAATCTTCGTCTTCATCATCGTTTGCGGCACCTTAAAAGGGAGGAGGTGGAGGTGGAAACTAGGAAGTAAACAAGTGAGTAAGATGGGAAATATTGGCTTCAAGGTTGTCCTGACGATCCATGAGATAATTTACAGAAGTGTAAAGAGTCCTAAGATCATCAAAATCAGCATAAGGACGAGATGAACTAGAAGCAGAAGATCGACGAGCTGAAGTGGCTAAGGGGATAGGAGGAACATTCCTAGGAGGAGACCTAGGTGGAGAGTTAAGCAACTTCATACGTGCTAAACTTGCACGATCAAAAGACTCATAGTGATTTACTACACTTGTCTCGGAAGCAAGATCAATTTCATAGAAGTTGAAAACATGAGTGAGTAAAGCACCAAAAGGAAGAAAAGAAGAATGAGTCTTATGAAAACGACTAAAGATGATCCGACTCCAATTGATTTGGATGTTGCCGAATACGGCATACACTGCTTGTTGCAATTCAAAAGAGAATTGGTCATAGTCCATTTTAGGGATAATGTTATAAGACAAAATTCTTACAATAAGTTTAGCAAGCGGTTTAATTGATTTGTTTGTCATAGGGGGGCCACGATTTGGCAATTTTTTTATAGACAAAACAGAGTCGTCATCCATTTCAATCTCTCCTAAGTCCATCCCTTCATTAGGAAGATTCAA
Source organism: Hemerocallis citrina (assembly GCA_017893485.1). NCBI lineage: Eukaryota > Viridiplantae > Streptophyta > Magnoliopsida > Asparagales > Asphodelaceae > Hemerocallis > Hemerocallis citrina. The sequence continues at coordinate 313,012,903 of CM030359.1, forward strand.
AATAACTCCTAATTTTGCAGAGGTGAGTTTCATGCGAATATTTTTTTACTGTCGTTAGTAAAAATATTTCGCTACCATCCTCAAAAGTTACAACTTTTATATTTGTGTAAAACAAATATATAAGCTGAGGGTAAAAGGAAGGTTGGTTCACCAAAGATAACAACTTAAATAACCCACATTGTTCAAACAACGGAGCTAAGGGAAACTTATCAAGATCAGAAAAATTAACAAATCTTCTTGGAAAAATTGCAGTTTGAAAAATTATAAAAAAATTCTTAACAAGGTTTGGACTTCTCAAATATTAGAGATAATTCCTAGAGGATGCTCCCTCCTCAACATTAGAACTACGTGATCTTTTAGGAGGCATGATTCAAACCCAAAACAATAAACAAGAAAAGAAATCAAGGAGTTATACCAACAATGAGAGGCAAAGAGAAGCACAGGACTTCAAGAGATCTTGGAAAGAACTTCGGCAAGAAAAAACCACAAGAAATCTAGATTAAAGCTTCAATTTATCTGGAATCGCCAATAGGTTTTGCAACAGTCGACTTCTACACTTCCGGAGAGAGAGATAGTGAAGGAATAAAAAGATAGAAGTAAGAAACTAGGGTTTTTACATTAGAATCAAAGGCTGAGATTGAGTCTAGGAGTAATCAAAGGATCAGATCAGTCAAAGGGTAAGAAAGAGTAAAAGAAATCGCCTCAAAAGGTGTGTCATTTTTGAATCTAAAAGACAGAATGAAGCGCGACAGTCGACTATATTGGTATAATAGTCGACTTAGTCGAGAGCAAAATAGATCAAACGAAAATAACAAGTAATATTTCTGGCAGTCGACTGAGTACTCTTCACAGTCGACTGTCCAGAGCACAAAAAACTCAGACAAAATAAATCTCGAAAAATACTTGGGAAGTCGACAGAAAAGTAATGCTAAGTCGACTTACCATGAAAAAAAATCAAGAAATATCATAAAAACTGCAAATTCCTAGTTCTCTTCTTAAGGTGATAAATGTGTCTTCCTTAAGTGGTTTAGTAAAGTTATCTGCTACTTGTTTATCAGTAGAAATAAAGTCTAAAGATATATCTCCCTTTAAAACATGATCACGTAGAAAATGATGTCTAATATCAATGTGTTTTGTACGTAAATGTTGAACCGGATTTTTAGATAAATTAATGGCACTGGTATTATCACACATTATTACAGGTTTTGAAAAAGAAATACCATAATCTAACAGAGTTTGTTTCATCCACAAAATTTGGGCACAAGTCAAACTTGCAGCAATATATTAAGCTTCTGTAGTAGATAAAGATACTGAATTTTGCTTCTTACTGCACCAAGAGACTAGAGAATGTCCCAAAAAGTGACATGTTCCACTAGTACTTTTGCGGTCAGTTTTACTGCCAGCAAAATCAGCGTCACTATACGACAAAAGTTGAAAATTATCGGTGCGTGGATAAAATAGACCATACTCAGACGTGTCTTTAATGTATCTTAAAATACGTTTCACAGCATTTAAGTGAGACTCTTTAGGACTTGACTGATATCTAGCACACAAATGTACACTAAAAATAATGTCTGGTCTACTAGCAGTTATATATAAAAGTGAGCCAATCATACCTCGATAGAGTTTTTGATCGACACTCTTACCTAATTCATCTTTGTCAAGGGTAGTGGTAGTAGCCATAGGTGTGGTCTTACTACTCGTTCTATCCATGCCAAACCGTTTGAGTAATTCCTTAGCATATTTTTCTTGATTAATAAATATGCCATTTGGTGACTGCTTAATTTGTAGCCCAAGGAAATAACTGAGTTCACCCATGTGACTCATCTCAAACTCGTTTTTCATGGTATTAGTAAATTCTTGACATAGATTACTATTAGTAGAGCCAAAGATTATGTCATCTACATATATTTGTATGATCAAAATATCGGTCTCTTTTTTCCTAATAAACAAAGTAGTATCTACTTTACCTATTTCAAAACCAGTTTCTAAAAGAAAAGTCTTCAATTGATCATACCAAGCACGAGGTGCTTGTTTAAGACCATATAAAGCTTTTTTCAATTTAAAAACATGGTTTGGGAATTGTTCATGTTCGAAACCAGGTGGTTGCTAAACATAAACATCTTCCTTTATAAAACCATTAAAAAAAGCACTTTTAACATCTATTTGGAAAAGTGTAAAGTTCATAAAACAAGCAACAAATAGCAAGATCCTAATTGATTCTAGTCTAGCAACAGGAGCATATATTTTATCGAAATCTATGTCTTCTTCTTGATTATACCCTTGAGAACCTAATCTAGCTTTGTTCCTAACAATTTTTCCTGATTCATCTAATTTATTCTTGAATACACATTTGGTACCAATTATAGTATGGTCAGGAGGTCGTGGAACTAAATCTCATACATCATTTCTTATAAATTGGTTTAATTCATCTTGCATGGCATTCGTCCAAAACTCATTCTCACAGGCTTCTTGTATATTTTTATGTTCAAAATCTGACAAGAAAGCCGTATGAGAAATCATGTTAACATGAGATCTGGTTTGAATACCACGTGAGATATCACCAATTATTAAGTTATGAGGATGATCTCTAACTTCAAGAAAAGATTTTGGTAAAGTTTGGGTCATCACAACAGGATCAGTCAACTTGACTTGTCCATCACTCGACTGATTCACATCAGTCGACCTGATTTCCTTATCGGTCGACTTATCTGCTAGGGTAGTCTGCTCTAAAGATTTAATGACGTTATTTAAAGGTGATGAATCAGTTTCATCATCTTTAATAATAGTAGATGAAGTCAGAGATTCATCAAATGAAACATGCATGGATTCTTCAATAGTCAAAGTTGACTTATTGAAGATCCTATATGCCTTACTCCTATTTGAGTATCCAATGAAGATACCTTCATTAGATCTAGGATCAAACTTATCTAAATTATCTTTAGTGTTTAAAATGAAACACTTACATCCAAATATTTTGAAATAAGATACTTTAGGAATTTTATCAAAAAATAGTTCATAACATGTTTTCTTAAGCTTAGGCCTAATCAAAATTCTATTTAAAACATAACAAGCTGTAGCAACAACTTCGGCCCAAAAATACTTAGGTAAATTGCTTTCAACAAGCATGGTACGTGCACACTCTTGCAAAATCCTATTCTTTCTTTCGACCACTCCACTTTGTGGTGAAGCTCTTAGTAATGCAAATGAATGTATTATACCATTCTTGTTGCAATATTCTGAAAACATGTCATTTTCAAATTCTCCACCATGATCACTTCTAATAGTGACTATGGTTAGAGACTTTTGATTTTGAATCCGTTTACAAAAATTTGCAAATTCATCAAAAGCATCATTCTTATGTTTTAAAAAAAAACCAAGTGAATCGTAAAAAATCATCTACTAAAACAAATACATACCTACTTTTATTTAAAGAAGCAACTCTAGTAGGGCCAAATAAATCTATGTGGATTAATTCGAGAGGCCTACTAGTAGAAATTACTTCTTTTGTCTTAAAAGTCGATTTGATTTGCTTACCTAGTTGACATGCATCACATAACTTATCCTTTTTATAGGATAGTCTTGGCAGCCCTTTAACTAGGTTGTATTTAGACAATTTAGTAATATTTTTTATGTTCACATGGCCAAATCGCTTATGCCAAAGCCAAGAATCATTATTAGAAACTACTAAGCAAAAATCATTCGAAAATTCATTTGATTTTAAACACAATTCATAAATATTATTCTTCCTAAATCCTTGAAAAATTATATTTTGCATGGTAGAGTCATAAATTAAACATGCATCTTTTTCAAAAACAACTTTATATCTCTTATCACACAAGACTAATACTTAATAAATTATTCTTAAGACCATTAACAAGAAAAATATCTTCTATTGAAGGGTTAGTGTGCTTACCGACCATTGTCCATATCTCATAATTGATGGACTGAAGGTAGATCTTCATTCTACACTTCCAATAGTTGTAATTGGTTCCGTCGAATAGGGGTGGCCTTTTGTGTGGATTGGCCTTCATGGTATTGGCTTGCATTAGAAGTTGTTGCCATTGCACTCAACCAGGCTCTGATACCAAGTGTTGGATCCTGTAGGCAAGGCAAGAAACACTACAAATGAGGTGAATAGTGTTGTATAAAAAATAATAATGAAATTGAACTTTTTCTTACTGTCCAGTCGACTTGAAAAGGGAATACAGTCGACTGGGGCGTCAGAATAGAAGAGTATTTTATACAAGTCTGATCAGTCGACTTATAGCGGAACTCAGTCGACTTGTCAGAAAAGTTTTCGAAGATTATGTTATACCAGTCGGATCAGTCGACTTATAGAAGAGGGACAGTCGACTTGCCAGATAAGTTTCACAGATATATTAAAATGCAAGTAAAGAAAATATAACCACAGAGAGAATCAACCACAGAGTACACAGCGATGTATCTTGGTTCGGTCCTCCCGACATACATCCAGTCCCCAAGCTACCCACTCGAGATTTTCTACTATTCTTGAAAAAATACAAGAATACCCTACGGCGTTAGAAAACAACATTGTCCAACCCGTAAACCTCTCTCACCACTAGAGAGAGCAAACCCACTCTTCAACCAAGAGTGAAAACCTAACTCTACAACCTAGAGCCCTACTCTCCAACCGAGAGGACCACTCTCACAACCCGAGAGCGAAAGAAAACAATAAAAGAGTTACAACAACCTATAGCCTTGTTGTGATTGTGATTTTTGTATGGAGGCTAATAGGTCAACTTTCGAAATCAGTCTAAAACAAATTCAATGTTATACTAGACTGATTTCAGAGAACCAAGACTTAGAAGATTATGAATGCTTGTTTGAATACTTGTTCTTTTTCAAAAGGAAAAACTTAAGGGCCCGTTTGGATAGCTTTTGAGAGCCCATTTTGTGAAATTATTTTGGTGGTTTTGCGTTTGGTTAAGTTTTCATTTTGGCATCTTTTCACAGAACTTATCCAACCCCCATTTTCTCTCTTTTGGCTTTTCCCCCTTCCTCTCTCTTCTTTGACGCCGAATCCCCCTAATCCCTTCCCTGCTCTTCTTCTCCATTGCCTTCAAAACCCTACTAGCTTCCTCCTCAAAGCTCCGATCTTTCTGCTGTTTCTCCACCGCTGCCGCCGCGTCAAAGCCTCTCCTTTTCCAACCCAGATCTGAAAGCCCCTCCTTTTCCATACCCAAAGCCGAAGGCTCTTTTCTCTCCAGATCTGAAAGCCCTTCCTCTATCTTCTTTTTCCTCCTTCCTATTTCTTCGTTGACAGCCGACTTTCCCCCCTTCTCACCCCGCACGACGCTCGGATCGATTGATGGTCTGTGAGACCAGATCTGCTTTTACAAGAAGGTGTAATCGAGAACGCTGTAGTAGAATCCAACGTCGGTTGAGGGAATCTGTCGGAGACAACTTCTTGAGGTTTTAAAAACAACAAACCAAGGTATGATTCTGATCGATTTAATTTTTTTGCTTCCAAATTAGGTTGGGTTATGGGTCGTTTGTTATTTCCAAATTTGGTTGGAAAAAAATCCCTTTTTTTGACGAAATTTTTTGGCCGGATTACCGATCTGAGGGAGCCAGAACAAATTTTTTGCTCCGGTTATTTGGAGATGATCAGTACTGATTATCAAGTATGATTTCGATTTGTTTATTCCAGATCTAAAATAAAAAATTCTTACTTCTAATACTGGGGCTATACTGAATTGAGGCTTTTTTGTACTGAATTGAATTTCGGAATGATGTGTTTTGACCCTACGGCGACGTCGCTTTTGTTAGTAGTTGAAATTGGATATTTCAATTTGACTGGATTAATGATGGTGCCTGAACTGGAATTGGAGTTTATTTTTTTTAATTTGATTTCAATTGAACTGGAGGTGGATAGTACACACCATCTACAAGTGCTATAGTAACGCCAAATTAATACTGCTCACTGTTATTGTTTACCAATTGATGAATGTTATTTTATATTGATCGTTAAGGGAAAGGAGATTGAGATGGAGAGTGATCTTGGCCTTTGGCCAGCATCTAATGTACGTACATTGATTGACATGATGGAGGCCAAGGTTGATCGAAATAGTTTGAAAAGTTCGAAATTTGATGCAAGACAATGGTCTCAATTCATGGCTTCTTTGAACCAAAGTTGTAATCGTGCATACACGCTTAAACAAATAAAAGAGAAATATGGTAGACTTAAGATGCAGTGGAAAGCATTTCACGATTTGAAGAATCAAAGCGGTATGGGTTGGGATGAAGAGAATCAGACAGTGACTTGCGATCCCGTTGTTTGGCAGGCATATGTCATGGTTCACATATAATTTTTTTTTTATACTGCTGTGGGATTATGATCGTAATATACTTATTATTGACTTTAATACTTGTAAACTAACACCACAATAATTTATAAATAGGCACACCCTAAAGCTTCAGAATTCAAAACGAAGGGTTTGGCCAATTATGATGTGTTGACCAAAATTTTTGCTGATTCCATTGCCGAGGGTTTACTTTCTAGGGCTTCATCTCAAAGGGTGTATGACTCCGATGAGGAACGAAGGATCAACCTTGAGATCATCCACCCCACTCCCCCCAATGCACCACATGTAAATTTGGTTGGTGATGATGATTACGAACCAATGCATTCGGGGTCTCATAAGAGACGCTCTAGTGGGTCTAGCGGTCGAGCAACAAAAAGCTCAAGAATGGATGTTGCTGTTGATGCCAATGTCGAAAAGTCTATTGCAAAAGCAGAATATTATAAGAAGAAGACCAGCGGTCTAAGTGATCGCTCCGTCGCAGACGATCAGTCGTCCATTGACAATGCCATGTTAATACTAAATGGTTTGGATGGGCTTGATGATGATATGATCGCTGTGGCAATGTACAACATAATTCATAACCCAAATTGGCATAGAAGCTTCATTCTAATGAATCCGGAGTGGAGAGTAAGGTAGTTACGCACTCTTGTGAAAAAATAATTTTAATTTATTAAATTCGATCAAAATTCATTATGTATTATTTAAATGTAGCAGTTTATTGACATATTTCTGTATTAGTAGTTGGGTGAATATGTATCGGCACAATGAGTTTGATTTGCTACGGTAACGTTTTTAATTTTAGCTGCACTCGTTTTCCTACATTCTTGCTGTTTGTGAATGCTTATATTTAACTTTGCAAGACAACAATTTTATCAATTGGAGTTTATTATCTATATGACCTCCTTGCTGTTCATAGAGTATTTAAAATTAGAAGTATTCTTTATGCAAATGTATTCTAATTTTTACAGTGTTCTGTTGTGCAATCTAGATGATCTAAATAAATAGATAAACTAGACACAAATTAAAACCTCGCAAGTGTACGAATCGTTTATAGAAGCGTAGTGAAAAGCAAGGGTCGATTCCACAGAGATTGTAGTACTGAACTCACTAATCGATAAAACAAAGAAAAAAAATGCAAATCATAAAGTTTGTTCTAAAAGTTTATTTGAAAAGAAATGAAAAGATTAAAATCTAGATCAAGTAGTTCTCAATTTGAATCACAAATATCTATTAAAGTAGTTGGGCTTGATTTCCACCTATAGTCAAGAATGCTAAGTCACCTTCTACACTACTCTAATCACTCATATTTGTTCCTTTAAGGGCATGGTATCTACTCTAATTCGTTTCTTTCCTTAAGTATTTAGCATGGTATCTACTAAGTTGCACTTGAAGAAAGCATAGGAACAATGGAAACGAACAAACACTCAAAGTTCTAGAAATTGGTATCAGATCTAGATCCTTCAAGTTGATTAAACTAAGAACCCCTAAGGATTCCTGTGTTACAAGTTATGAGCACTAGATACGGGTCGTCTATATACTCATATAACAGCATCAGTTTTATAATAAGCAAACTTGATAACATCAGGTTCTTCATGTCAGTCGACTTGTTGTCACTCTCAGTCGACTGCCCTAAGAACTTCTGAACAAGTTTGATTCATATTATAAATTTTTATCAATACAATCAGGCTTAATCAATAAGTGATGAAAGCAGCGTTATTAGAAGATTATAACATTACACGACTATGGTTTCAATCAGCCCAACAATGAAATTAGTTGCACATAATAAGACTTTTATTGACTAACAGTTTCGAATACATGATTAAAATAAAAAACTAGAAAGGGAAGAAATAACACTGGTGATGTTCAGCCCGAGAAGTCGACTTGACTGCTTCTAAGTCGACTGGACCGTTCCCTTCAGTGCACTTGATCTCCTTCCTTCTTCGATGCTGATAGAATATTACTCGCTGGTTGATGGTCGATGATTCCCAGATTAAGCGATGCCTCTAAGCTCCGTATTCCAGCCTTTTTTTATAGTTTCTTTTGCCCACATCTGCAGATTTCAAGTCCCTCATTCTATCTCTTTACACATCGAATATAGATTTGAGTCGATCTTCTCACTTGCCAATCCCGGTTCTCTAACTTGATTAATGGAGAGTTGTTATTCGCAGATAACCTAGATTTGGATAACTTAATCTTGATTCGGATTTGGATGAGGATGAATCTTCAACTATTCTTATCTTGTAACTCTGCTGAATACCAGTCGAATGGTTTTGTAATCACTCGACTGTGCCGAGACATCTGTAGATTCATAATTAATCAGTCAGGTCGACTGTCTCTGGAGTAAGTCGACTGTACTGCGCAGCTTCGGAAACTCAACCTCTCTGTCCAGTCGACTGTTTGAAGAACCAGTTGACTTGTGTTCTGCAGCTGCTGTGTATCATCCTCACAATCTGGGATAAATCTTGAATCTACTTCGTTTAGCTGTTTTTAGGCTGTTTCCTATGAAAAAGAGAAAAGAAGAGTAAATTACCACATATAGAGCATTTAATTGTCTAATTGCATTCAGATTATTGCTCCAAAATGTGGACATTATTGGATTCATCAAGTACCCCCAAACTTAGCTTTTGCTTGTCCTCAAGCAAAATTAAACTACAAGCATCGCTTGATTATTTTGACCCTCCCAACATTTACCTCAGAGAACATGCTACTGTTAATGTCAAGGTTAGAACAAGTATTAAGATAGGTCTAAACAAGTTTTGATTCAAATGTTAATCACGTATTCACACGAATACTCAACTTGAATATCAAATAGTAGTGTGGCCAATGCCTAAGCAACATAATCATGATTAAGGTTAGCAAGCTCAACTATATTTCAACTCCAAATTCTCACCATGGCATACGCTCACAAAAAAAAATATAGCTCTCATTGACATGGGACATTCAAGTTAGATCTCGTGACAATTATCATTACTTGGATGAAAACATATGTTTGATTTTGCTACTACATCTCCACACCATTGATTTGCACACTACTTGGATCAAAAGGTCTTTCATAGGTTGTAATGGGGCCATGGGTGAGGGTTTAAACAATTGAAGGGAAAAGGAATACAAAATTCTAAAGGATTAGTAGAGCAACTTGCATTGTTCTAAGAGAGATTTTTTTATTTTATTTTATTTTATTTTATTTTATTTTTATTTTTTATTTTTTAGTATGAGGCCATATATCACAGGCCTATACTTTATTTCTACCAACACCTTTCACCCATCCACAACTCAGCAATTTACAACTTTTCATTTTTTTCTTATGACAAATCCTCCAACTTTTCTTTATATTTTCATCCCCTTCATCTTGACATACCACATCTCTTTTACAATTCTTGCTCTACTAACTCAATAGATATAGGTAAGGTAACCTATTCATCTAGGCTTGGTTAAGGATGATGTGTCTTACAAAAAGAAAGCTTTTATAGGCTTCAAAGGGATAACTAGTGGATAATTGATGTTGGGTAGGCTATTTGTCTTTGGTGATAGAATCTTAGGTGCCTTAATCATTTCCAAGTTTTTATGCAAAAACAAAATTTTTTTTTCGAAAATAGCGAAAACAAATTCTAGATCATCTCAAGAATGCAGTCAACTGAGATCTTCAAGTGTATGACTCTCTCAAAAGAAATAAATAAGGCTCAAAAACTCACAATTTGTGCATTTAAGTTTACTCACAGTTGAACTTGCTATTCTCTTTCACAATTCGTTAAATTGACATAGCAAAATGAAAGAAAGTTTCAAGTATGATCCATATGATAAGTTATTATCATTTTTAAAGATAAAGACCACACTTAATACTTGTTCTCCACTCTCTACCTATAGTAACTGAGCTCATTTCTCATCATTGTTGTTAGAAAAGACTCAACATCAAGAGACTCCAAATGTGAATAACTATCCCCAAACTTAGATGGAACATTGTCCTCAATGTCTGAAACAAAACTTAAAATAGGCATGTGTCACCATCTAGTTTGAAGGAAAGAAACTGAAAATAAAAGATGAATAAAGACATAAAAAGATATAAAGAGAAAGTGTAAGTACTCCCCTGAAAATTGGGTTGCCTCCTAATAAGCGCTGTGTTTCTTGTCTTCAGCTAGACTTGATGAGTTCATGCAATGTATTGGATGGTTTGAAGATTCACATCTTCCTCTTGCGGCTCAAAACTCATCTCAATATAAGGTTTCGCCCTATGCCCGTTCACCCTGAATGTTTGATTTTTCTCTTTGCTATGAACCTCCAATGCTCCATGTGGAAAGACTTTTGTAACAATGTACAGGCCATACCATCGTGACATAAGCTTGCCTGGAAAGAGTCGTAATCTCGAGTTGTATATCAATACCTTCTGTCCTTCATAAAACTCTTTCCTTGCTAGTTGTTTATCATGGTATATCTCTTGGTCCTTTCTTTGTACAACTTTGCATTTTCATATGCATCGTGCCTAAATTCTTCAAGCTCATTCAGTTGCAATCTTCTTTTGTCACCTGCTTGTTTCATATCAAAATTGAACTTTTTAATGGCCCAATAAGCTTTGTGTTCCAACTCCACTGGAAGATGACATGCTTTTCCAAAAACCAGACGGTATGGTGACATGCCAATGGGTGTCTTGTATGCGGTTCTGTAGGCCCATAATGCATCATTCAAGCGTAGCGACCAATCCATTCTACTTGTATTTACTGTCTTTTCCAGAATGCTCTTGATCTCTCTGTTGCTAATCTCCACTTGCCCACTGGTTTGAGGATGATATGGAGTACCCACTCTATGTGTAATCCCATATTTCTTCATCAAAGAAGCAAATGGAAAATTATTGAAGTGGCTACCTCCATCACTAATTATTGCTCGTGGTGTACCGAACCTAGTGAAGATGTTATCCTGTAAAAACTTGACAATAACTTTGTGATCATTAGTTTTTTAGGGGACAGCCTCGACCCATTTAGACACATAATCCACACCCACAAGAATATATAAATAACCAAATGAGTTAGGAAAGGGACCCATGAAGTCGATTCCCCAAACATCAAAAAGCTCAATTACTTGGATGTTTTGTAGTGGCATTTGATTCCTGGAAGAGATGTTGCCTGTCCTTTGGCATTTATCACAAGTCCTGCAAAAAGAAAAAGCATCTTTGAATACATTAGGCCAATAAAAACCAGATTGTAATATCTTAAGTGCTGTTCTTTTTGTTCCAAAGTGTCCTCCATATGCATATTGGTGGCAATGTTGTAGAATACTCATTTGCTCTTCTTCTGCCACACATCTTCTTATAATTTGATCGGGGCAGAATTTGAACAAGTAAGGATCATCCCAATAATAGTGCTTGCACATGGCCACCAATCTCTTTCTTTCTTGACTTGTCATACCTGGAGGGAAAACATGAGCAGTGAGATAATTTACAATATCTGCAAACCATGGAAGTTGTATATTTATTTCAAATAAATGTTCATCTGGGAAGTTTTCATTCAGTGGGGGCACAATTCTCTCTTCATCATGCAGTAACCTGGACAAGTGATCTGCAACAACATTATCACTTCCTTTCTTGTCTCTAATCTCAAGATCGAATTCTTGAAGCAACAGCACCCATCTGATCAACCTAGGCTTAGCATCCTTTTTTGCAAACAAATATCTCAAAGCAGCATGGTCAGTGAAAACAATGACTTTAGATCCAATCAAATATGACCTAAACTTTTCTATAGCAAAAATGATAGCTAACATTTCTTTTTCAGTAGTGGAATAATTAAGCTGTGCATCATTTAAAGTTCGCGAGGCATAGTAAATAGCATGAGGTACCTTATTTATCCTCTGACCTAAAACAGCATCCAAAGCATAATCACTTGCATCACACATAAGCTCGAAAGGATGGTTCCAATCTGGTGCCATGATGATGAGTGCGGAAATGAGAAGATTTTTCAATGTAACGAACGAATTAGTGCACTCTTCTGTCCATGCAAACTCAACATCTTTAGCTAACAATCCACAAAGGGGTCTGGAGATTTTGGAAAAATCTTTTATAAATCTTCTATAGAACCCTGCATGTCCAAGAAAACTCCTTACACCCTTGACTGTAGTAGGAGGGGGTAGCTTTGATATGATGTCAATTTTTGCCTTGTCCACCTCGATGCCTTTTTTTGACACCACATGTCCTAAGACAATACCTTGTTGTACCATTAAAAGGCACTTTTCCCAATTTAGCACTAAATTGCATTCTTCACATCTTTTAAGCACAAACTGCAAATGGTTAAGGCATTCATCAAAACAAGACCCAAAAACACTGAAATCATCCATAAATATCTCGATGAACCTTTCCACCATGTCTGAAAATATACTCATCATGCATCTCTGAAATGTAGCTGGTGCGTTGTACAATCCAAAAGGCATCCTCCTGTATGCAAAAGTACCAAAAGGGCATGAAAAAGTGGTCTTTTCTTGATCTTCTGGTTCTGGAGCAATAGCAATTTGATTATAGCCACTATAACCATCTAAAAAACAATAATGACTATATCCTGCTAATCTTTCTAACATTTGATCAATAAAAGGAAGAGGGAAGTGATCTTTCCTGGTTTCGTTATTCAGCTTCCTGTAGTCGATGCATACCCTCCATCCTGTGGTCATCCTCGTAGGGATAAGTTCATTCTCTTCATTTTTCACCACTATCACTCCACTTTTCTTAGGTACTACATGTATAGGACTCACCCATTTGCTGTCTGAGATAGGGTAGATGATGCCAACATCTAACAGCTTCAGGACCTCTGTTCTTACCACTTCCTTCATGTGTGGATTAAGCCTTCTCTGTGCTTCCCTGCTAGGTTTCGCATTGTCTTCAAGAAGTATTTTATGCATGCATTTGGATGGACTTATTCCCTTGATGTCTGCAATGGTCCATCCTATTGCACCTTTGTGTTCTCGCAGTACCCTCAGCAGCTTCTCTTCTTCCTGTGCACTTAAGTTTGCAGCGACTATCACAGGTAACGTCTAGTTTTCACCTAAATATGCATACTTCAAGTGTTCAGGTAGCGGCTTTAGCTCCACGTCTGGTGTCTTGGTAACAGAAGAAACAAAAGTGTTATTAGACATAAGATTCTCAAATGCAGGTGCAAACTTACCTGAATATGATTCTGGAGTTTCGAGGTAATGCACTGTCTCTCCAATCCTCCATTCATCGTATTCCTGTTCAACATGAGACAATGTTAGAGACTGTGTAATTGTGGCTTGTAGTGGATCAATGCTATGTACCTGAAATGTTTGATCGACAATCTCCTGTACCACATCAATATTATAACATTCATGATCATCGTGTGGTAATTTTAGTGCATCAAACATTTTAAATTCAACCTTTTCTCCATTTATTTTCATACTTATAGTACCCTTTTTAACACAAATTTTTATATCAGCCGTACTCATAAAGGGCCTACCTAAAATGATCGGTAAAGAAGATGGCATTGAAGAGTCCTCTATATCCAAAACAACAAAATCTGCAGGCAAAATGAAATCGTTTACCTGAACTAGGACATCTTCCAAAATACCTCTAGGTCTTCTGATGCTGCGATCAGCCAACTGCAAGGTAATGGATGTGGGTTTGAGTTTCCCCAATCCTAGCTTTTCGTTAACAGAGTATGGAAGAAGATTGATGCTTGCCCCCAAGTCTAGCAGTGCCTTTTCAAAGAAGTGCTCACCAACCCTGCAAGGAATGGTAAAACTACCTGGGTCCTTCAATTTAGGAGGTAATTTCCTTAACAATACGACACTCACTTCCTCTGTCAAAGCCACATCCTCCCTAACCTGAAATGTTCTCTTGTGAGTACAGCATTCTTTCAAAAATTTGGCATAAGAAGAAATTTGTTTAATAGCATCAAGTAGGGGAATATTGATTTTTACCTTCCTGAGAGTTTCAAAGATATCAAATAAATGTTGTTCTTTCTTTTGCTTGACTAACCTTTGAGGGAATGGTGGCAAAACTGCCCCTTCTTTGTCACTTACCTTGTTGGAACCCAAAGATTTTGATGGTTGTGTGTCCTCGATTTTGTCTGATTCGTTTGCGTGTGTTCCAACCTTGCTGTCAATTACCTTACCACTTCTTAGTGTTGTCACTGATTTGAGCTGTTCTTGTCCTCTAGGGTTTGGTATAGTTTGTGCTGGGAGTTCTCCTGCCTTTCTTTCACTCAACTCCTTCGCGATTTAACCAATTTGGGTCTCCAATTTCTGAATTGCCTGCCCTTGTTGGTTGCTAGTTTGATGTTGCTGTTGGAGCAATTGAAGAACGGTGGATTCGAAATCCAACTTTTTCTGTTCTTGCACTGGCCGATCAAACCCATTCCCCATCTGGAAGTTCCGTGCATGCCCTTGTGCGATTTGAGTCCCTTGACTATTTTGATTATTGTTCCATGAGAAATTTGGATGGTTTCTCCACCCTGGGTTGTATGTGTTCGAGAAGGGGTTGTTTTTTGGTGGAAATATTCCCTGTCCGACGTAGTTTGCATGCTCCTGATCTGTGAAAGAAGACATTGGACATGTATCAGTTGTATGATCAGAATGAGAGCAAATTGCACAAATTTCTTTTGTTTGGTTTTTTATGCCACCCATCGTCGAAATTGCATTAACAAGCATATCAATTTTTTTGTTCATGGTTGCCATTTCTAATTGCATGTTATTATTACTAGAAATTTCGTAAACTCCCTTCTTTTTCAGAAGGCCCCTTCCCCTTGTTGAGAATTGTTGTGAGTTCTCGCTGAGTTCTTCAAATAGTTCAATAGCCTCCTCACCACTTTTCCTCATCAGGATTCCGTTGCAAGCTGAATCCACAGTTGCTTTGTTTGTGTCATTTAAACCCTAATAAAATGCATGTACCTGATCATCTTTAGGCATGTTGTGCGTAGGACACTTGAGAAGCTTGTTCTTGAAGTCCTTCCATGCTTCGAAGAATAAATCGCCATCTTTTTGTTGGAAGAGTTGAATTTCCCTTTTTAGTTGTTTGGTTTTCTGAGCTGGAAAGAATTCCTTCAAGAATTTTGTTGCCAATTGCTCCCATGTTTGAATTGATCCTGGTTCCAAAGAATTATACCACAGTTTAGCATTAAGTTTTAAAGAAAATGGAAACAAGATTAACCTGATTTGTTCAGGGGTAAGCCCTTGGACGCTTTGTGTTCTGCAAAGATCAAAGAAATCATGCAAATGTAGATGAGGATCCTCGTCTGGTTTGCCACTAAAGTGGGGAACCATGCTGAGTAATTGAGGTGATAGATGCATATTCCCTGTGACACTAGGTTGATAAGCTATGCAAGAAGGTTGCTCAATATTCGTCGGAGTGAATTTGTCCTGCATTGGTACTCGATTTGGTACTTCCTCACCCATTGTTGCTTGTGAATTGATTCGCTGTACAGTCGACTTGTACTTGGCACCAGTCGACTGATTCGTCGCAGACAGTCGACCTAGTCTGTGCAGAGTGCGCTCTGTTTCTTCGTCAATAGGTAGTAGCTGGGGATGAAGTGATCGTCTCCCGTGCATACACCAAAGTTCTGTAACCTAAAAGAAAATTTTATTAAGAAAAGAAGAAAATTTTTATGGATTTGTAAGTTAAAATACTAAACAATCCCCGGCAGCGGTGCCAAAAACTTGTTGTGCAATCTAGATGATCTAAATAAATAGATAAACTAGACACAAATTAAAACCTCGCAAGTGTACGAATCGTTTATAGAAGCGTAGTGAAAAGCAATGATCGATCCCACAGAGATTGTAGTACTTAACTCACTAATCGATAAAACAAAGAAAAAAAATGCAAATCATAAAATTTGTTCTAAAAGTTTATTTGAAAAGAAATGAAAAGATTAAAATCTAGATCAAGTAGTTTTCAATTTGAATCACAAATATCTATTAAAGTCGTTGGGCTTGATTTCCACCTATAGTCAAGAATGCTAAGTCACCTTCTACACTACTCTAATCACTCATGTTTGTTCCTTTAAGGGCATGGTATCTACTCCTTAAAGTTAATGTTTCCCTAGGCCAAGAATTAGGCATGGTATCTACTCTAATTCGTTTCTTTCCTTAAGTATTTAGCATGGTATCTACTAAGTTGCACTTGGATAAAGCATAGGAACAATGGAAACGAACAAACACTCAAAGTTCTAGAAATTGGTATCAGATCTAGATCCTTCAAGTTGATTAAACCAAGAACTCCTAAGGATTCTTGTGTTACAAGTTATGAGCACTAGATACGGGTCGTCTATATACTCATATAACAGCATCAGTTTTATAATAAGCAAACTTGATAACATCAGGTTCTTCATGTCAGTCGACTTGCTGTCACTCTCAGTCGACTGTCCTAAGAACTTCTGAACAAGTTTGATTCATATTATAAATTTTTATCAATACAATCAGGCTTAATCAATAAGTGATGAAAGCAGCATTATTAGAAGATTATAACATTACATGACTACGGTTTCAATCAGCCCAACAATGAAATTAGTTGCACATAATAAGACTTTTATTGACTAACAGTTTCGAATACATGATTAAAATAAAAAAACTAGAAAGGGAAGAAATAACACTGGTGATGTTCAGCCCGAGAAGTCGACTTGACTGCTTCTAAGTCGACTGGACCGTTCCCTTCAGTGCACTTGATCTCCTTCCTTCTTCGATGCTGATAGAATAATGCTCGCTGGTTGATGGTCGATGATTCCCAGATTAAGGGATGCCTCTAAGCTCCGTATTCCAGCCTTTTTTTATAGTTTCTTTTGCCCATATCTGCAGATTTCAAGTCCCTCATTCTATCTCTTTACACATCGGATATAGATTTGAGTCGATATTCTCACTTGCCAATCCCGGTTCTCTAACTTGATTAATGGAGAGTTGTTATTCGCAGATAACCTGGATTTGGATAACTTAATCTTGATTCGGATTTGGATGAGGATGAATCTTCAACTATTCTTATCTTGTAACTCTGCTGTAACACCCCAAATTTTTTTTTTTGAAAACTAAGTCGCCAAATTCAATTCTTTCAATTTCTATATCACTTTAAACATAAACTAAGAAAGTTATATTTTAGGAAAAATTTTGGCAGAGTCTCCCCTGTAAATTTTGCCCCGAAACACAATAAGCTTACGGAATTCTGCTCAACATTCCGTAGCTCACAAACCACATAATATTTTCATGGGCTCCCCAGGCCAAAATGAGCAGATACATACAGGCAATATAATATAATGCTCTGGGGGCCAAACTCATAACGGATTAACAAATATCAATTAAAAACTATGAATTTCTTTGAAAAACGAGGTAAAATCTTAGAAAAATCATTGTAAAACTTACCACAGAGCCTGGTACTCCACGACGAGATGGGTACGGGTCACCAACATACCACACCACCTTACACTATACTCATCTTCGTCATATACATACTTATACACCCATAATACAATTTAAATCATAAATTTCACTATTCCTATAACTAAATAATACAAATTTTTAATATAAAAATCTATCCTACCCATCCACGCCTCACCTCTGCACTGATGAGAACCTGCAACAGTGGGGGATCTAGGGTAGTCCTCCGACTCCCCTAACCCCCCAAACACTAAGGGGTTAGCCATTTCTGGTGTGAGTATAATTATTAATCTAACGACAAATTAAAATAGTATAAAGAAAATAATTTAAACTTACGAATACCAATTTAAGATAATGCAACTTGAATCCTGAACACAACAACATCGTCAATACAGTGATAAATCACATACTTTGCCAATCCTGCATTCAATTATTTAATTATCCATACTTCCCACAGTTCATAATACACTTCCCATCAACCTCGTATATATATATAAATATACTTATCTTACATTCGCATGATACGAATATTCATCTTTCCACACTTATCGTCATATCAGCATCTTACTATTTATAATAATATAACTACATGATGTTATTACATTATTTCTCCAACTCTATTTAGCTATGCATTTCATTTACTTATATTATGTCATCAACACACCCATTCATCCTGGAAGTTGTGCCGAGGCAGGTAGTTCCCACCATTTCCACGGAAATAGCAGGCAGGTAGTTCCTTGACACACTTCCAAGGTACACAAACTCATATCACAACATACTTTCTTTAATAACCATTGTCATACCCAATCTCATAAAACAGGTATTTATTTTATTATGTTATAAAAGTATCACATCATAAACATATGCATCTATTCTCATACTACCACTTCCCTCATGCCTTATGACATAAATACCATATCTCATTGCCCATGCGATTTACTCACATTTCATCACATCATTAACACCTCATTAATTAGAATACTTATACTCATTGCATCAAAACCATGTTTTATAGCTCATTCACATCTTATTATATCACTTTAGTAATTACTTTTTCTTATAACAATAAATCTTATTATCATTTTCACTTAATCCCCAAACACACTCTGGGGCCACCACATATCACATCCCATAGCCGATAGCTTGGGTAATAATCACTGTACCTCAAACACACAGTTTGGGTAATATCACACCACATCTCAAGCCGATAGCTTGATTATTAATTTCATTTCCATCACTTATCATCTTCACTTCATTTTATTTCTCATTTCTATTAACCATTACCACTATTATATCCACTCACCCTGCGAATTATGCCAAGGCAGGTAGTTCCCACAATTTCCACTGAAATTGCGGGCAGGTAGTTCCTTGACACAATTCCAAGGTACAACTCATATCAACTATATTTTACTTTAATGATCACACACATAATACAATTACTTCGTATTATTCATGATAACACATCACTTTTATTATTTTCATCTTAAATTAATCACAAGCTGCATTTATCACTTCTTTTCATTTACTAACTCATAGCACGTTCACTTTCACATTTACTTCATTCACACAACTTTCTTTTCCACACACAGTTCACATTTTACTATCCACTTCCTTTTCCACGCACAATTCACATTTTACTATTCACTTTCTCTTACTACCACATTTATTATTAACACTTATTTATTTTATTAGTTTGTCGACCAGTGAGCCACAGTATCCCAACATACTGAAAGCCGACAGCCCAGTAAACACGCGGCCCGATGCTCACACAGAGTCTTACTCGTCCGAGGCTACGTCTTCCTCCTAGCCGAACTAGCGAGGGAAAAACATCGCCCCAAGTAGAACTTGGGTACTTCCTCCCAGCCGAAGCCAAGAGGGAAAAACATCGCCCCAGGTAAACTGGGTACTTCCTCGCGACGGCTGTCATCGAGGGAAAAACACATCGCCCCAGGTAAACTGGGTTCTTCCTCGCGACGGCTGTCATCGAGGGAAAACACATCGCCCCAGGTAAACTGGGTACTTCCTCCCAGCCGATAGCCAGGAGGGAAAAACATCGCCCCAGGTAAACTGGGTTCTTCCTCGCGACAGCTGTCATCGAGGGAAACCGGGCCTCAAGCCGATAGCTTGGGCGATAAAAATCACTCACCCCAAACATAGTTTGGGTCCACTATTCCCAAGCCGGTCCTTGGGCGTTAGGAGGTCTAGCCCAAACCCCCAGGATTGCTGTAGGTACTGGTCAACAAAGTCATCTGTTATTAACATTAATCATTGCATCTTTCCATTTTACTTTATCAACACAAGCATTTCATTTTTGATTCACAAACCAGTCATGTCTTTGACTTTAACCACGTGAATTAAAACACATTTTATTAACACTTACCATCTCACCTTTTATCTTGCATTTGATGCACATCTGATGTCCACGATATAATTATCATCTCAGTATATCATAGATATACACACCATGTTATTTATTTTGCCATAACATCACCCATTATAATACCATGCTATTTACCACTTCATTAAATCACCCATAAACATACACCAAGTCATTTATCATATAAACCAACATGTCATATTATTGTCCATTAATTCCTTTCAAACATAATTAAAATGTAAACATGCACCCACTTATTTAATTTCGTCAATTATTGCATCACACATCATAATCACTTCTATATATATTACAAATAAACACCACATGCGGGTTTCCCATCGTAAGGGGCCAAAACCACTTATTTCCTCTAATTAAGTCTTATAACATCTAATTATAGCATACTAGCTCATACATCATGTTTCATATAGCTAAAATCACCTATAAGGGCTTATATGCCCCAAAACATGCACAAAACGGGCACTATAATTACACAGATCTTCAAAACATGATCACAATCACTAATTTCATCTAATTACACCTTATAGCATCCATCCATAGCATTCTAGCCCATACACCAGGCTTTGCATATACCCGATTGCCTATATCGGTCTATATACCCCAAAAACATCAACAAAACATGCACGGGGTAAAAATACGCATAAACGATTTAATATATTTAATTTTTATACTTCAACCCATCACATTAATCCATAATATAAGTTTTATACACTTAAAATAGTTAATTTCACCACATATCACAAAAACCCATTTTCGGGCCCCAAAAATCCGTATTTTCCTTGAAAATCAATTTTTGCCATAACTTTTACAAAACCTATCAAAAAGCCACGAAATTTGGCCACAATATAAAATATTTATAGTTCAATATACTCACCTGAGGGATCGAGCAAACGAAGTCCCACGTCCGTCCTGTAGCCAGTCGAAGTTCGACTTTTTCCTCCTAATTGAAAAATTATAGAACCGATTAGTCTAAAACTCAAAACTCGGCCTACGAACCTCCAAATTTGAATCCGTCTTCACCCACGCGTCACAAATGACATATGTAGGTGAGCTACATCAACGGATTTCAAATTCGAACCCCGATACAAGAACTCACATATTGATCGGAGGCTTTCTAATAGGAAAATTCATATTTTCTAAATTCCTTATTCTCCTTTGTCCTAATCTCACATATTAGGGTTAATAATAATAATAAGACTCAACTACACCTCCGAACCCATCAAATTCTCACCTAAATCTTGCTCGGGCATTTCATCGAACACCCTGGCGTGCACTTTTTATCTATAGTCTATTTCACTCAATTTAATTGAGCTTAAGCCTATAAAAATCATCCTAAATTTATATTAATCCTTTCATAATACTCTACACCCTCATATGTATTTTCTACAAGTATTTGGATCGAGTTTTCTACCCGATTTCATAAACTCCTATAGTTCGAGTTTATTCCAACATCACCACTCCCCATTTTATTCTAATGGTTCTACTAAAATTTACTACCATAAAAGAGATAATTCTCACATATATAATTCTCTTTTACAAACCCAAAACCCTAATTTATTAACAACTCGCAATTTCTCTATCAATCCACTAATTCCTCAAATCTTTCACTTCCAACCTCTCTAAATCTCTCTACCATCATAATCCTACTCAATAGAACTAACCATACTAAATTTTATACAAATAAATAAATTAGGGTATACCTTTTCGGAATCCTTTTTGAAAATCTGACACTTCCACGATGTAGAGCACCCTCCAATTAGTCTAGTTTCCAATTTAATTTGGATTTCATGAAGTATGTAAGTGGATTGGATGGGGGAGAGGGGGACCGAAATGGGTTTCGGTCACCCAGGTAGCAATCGGGAATGGATGGGGAGAAAGGAAGGAGGAGGAGAAAAGGGGAGGGGGTTTTCTTTAAAAATAATAATAATAATAATAATTAAATAAAAGCTATTTGCAAATAAACCCCCAATACCCTATACTATTTCAAATAAACACCAACTTTATACTTTAATAATACTAATAATACAAAGATACATTAAAATCACCTCATAATAATCCTTCAAAATTATAAAATAAATGAACAATAATTATTCACATAAATCTCAACTCATAGTCCCCAATATATCAGTAGCACCAATCAACCACAAATACTCATACCAATATCAATATAAAAATAATAATAATAAAATATAGCTTTAAAATAATTCTCGCCCCTACAAAATATAAAAACGAATATTTCCGGTATTTTAAAATCTGAGGTGTTACATTCTACACACCTCAAAAGAAGCTCGTCCTCGAGCTACGGGGCTAAAATAACTCCTCGAACAAATTCAAAATACTACCTCCTCACCATTTTCTAGAATTTCCAAGCACATTATCTGCATCAGAACTTCATTGCCCCTTTAACAACTACACAACTTGTCGTCTAGTCAATCGCACTATCGATCTATAATAACCACTGGCCTCATAGGATCTGTCACATCCAATGCCACATCCAGCTGGACTTCAATCTACAGCGGCTCCACACTTAAGATAGATCCTTCACACTTTCTCGACATAGAAACAAGAATTACATCAAGAATACCCGATATCTCCAAAATAAGCTTCAAACAATATACCACAGTTCCATTTCCTTCTATAACTCTGAAGGGCCATCATACCTCGGGTCTAACCTTTCCCGGTTTCTAAAACGACGTACTCCATGAATAAAGGATACTTTTAAGAATACCCAAATCTTCAATTTCTAACTTCAAGAGGCTTTCGCCGCTGATGGGCGTCACCTTTTCTCTTGTTGACTACACACCTCAAAAGAGGCTTATCCATGCTCACCTGATAATTAATATTCTTCCTCGTTCCGGTCCATCAAAAGATTCTCCTAGAATCTTGATACATCTTCGTGCCACCGGGATAGACAATATACTGAATGTAAGGAGCATCCTCCATCACCCGCTACCACAAACCATCCTAATCAGGAACACCAAATCTACGATAATAACAAGGATTTTCCCTACACCTACTGACCAATCTGCATTACATTCATTAATCCCATCCAGAATTCGACCATGCATCCTCTGTCGCAAGCAGAAATTTTGAATTCATGTTTGACAGATCCATTGTAGGATAGACAACTGTATTGATAAACTACCGTTATATAGGGTCGGATCAACCTCTACTACTGAAATAAAATCAAATTGATCTAGTGAATTGAACACCGTCCACTCCTGGGACGTTATTAATACAAAATCTTCTTTTCATTTATAGCATTCATCCCTTTATTTCTTCCCCGGGTGGTATTTTATTTCCATACCAAGCTACCATAGTACTCAAGCCACGTTTAGTGCCTCCTGCTAAAATCATTTGCAGGAACGAGTGTTCAAACTCTTACAATTACAGAAAAAGCTAAATCTATTTTCTGAAAAACTAACTTCTCAACACCTTCAATACATGCCTTACTATTACTAATTTCAAATTTGCGTAATTCACGCACCTCATATAACCACAACTGCCTCCTATGTAGGCCACGAGCGTGCTTTCAGGCATCAAACCCCACCTGGTCCTATACTACATGCACTCCCTTCTCAGGATGATAAAAACATGAGCTGTCGTTAATCTTCCTTTAACTCTTGAAAATATCTTTCCACGCTGTTCGGATCATACCAACGGCTCATTCTTTATAAGAAAATGAGTCATCAGTATAGCAATAATATAAAATCGAGGGATGAACCTCCGATAATAGCCTGTGAAAACTAAGAAACTCTGAATTTCCAACACATCCGAGGGTTATTTCCCATCTTGTCAGCTTCTGAAATTTTCTTCGGATCCATAAATACGCTTTCAATAAACACAATGTGTCCCAAAAGTCATGCTTCTCACCCCCATAATTGGCAATTTACAGACAAAGCATACCACTTTCGGCCCCAATCTATCGATCAGTGCTCCACCATACAATAATTATACACCAAATATCATTCACATATACAATCATACCCTGTTAATATAAGGGTGAAAGGCCCAATTCGTCAAATTTATAAAAACTACAGGGATGTTCGCCAGTCCCAAGATATCACTAAGAACTCATACAATTCATACCGAGTACGAAAAACAATTCCTGAGATGTTTTCCCTCTCTAGGGATTATCTGATAGTACTCGGTGTGCAACTCTAGCCGGGAGATTAGTAGCACTCTCCGCAACTAATCCAACAAATTATCTATTTTCAACAACGAATGCTTAATAGTCACCTTACTTAGTACTCCTTCTTGGTGAACTATCTTCTTTGTTACAATACTGCAGAAGCGCCCTACGGCGTATCACTTGATCTGATAACCTTTTCCAAAACATCATCTCAAATTTTCTTTCATCTTTCTCATTCCTTAAGTGCTATAACACAAGCTGATTTAAAAATTGGAGTCATACCAAATATCAAATCTATCTTGAACTCCAGAGTTCGCTAAGGTGGGGGACCAAAAACCTCTTCAAATATATCAAAAATTTTGCAAACCCCATCAACAATCTCAATCGTCGCCTTAGATATTTCCACCAAACCCAACGAGTATAATTTCATCGTCCAAGGCATTATATACAATCAAAACTGGGTTTCATCGGGCTGTCTCACCCGACTCCTCCCTGCACCATACCCCAACTATACATAAGTCACAACCAATCAATCTTCCCAAATATGGGATAAAACCATAACCACACATCACTCCTCAATCTATAAAATATACACCTACAGAACATATGTCCATAGGACCTACACCAGATCTCCTGGGAATAGCCCCTTACGGCCCACAGCAATCAATATAATGGAATACTCCAATAGTGCGCAAATTCACACCGAGATTTCTACAGAGATCAACCCATATGCAGGGTCATGAAAGGAAATGCTGACTCAAGGTCAAACCAAAGTCTAATGGGGATCACACCATTCCGCGATAGAATCTATTCTTCAACAAAACACCCGCATAAACCACATTCTCTATCC
The DNA here is from genome assembly GCA_017893485.1 of Hemerocallis citrina. Classification (NCBI taxonomy): domain Eukaryota; kingdom Viridiplantae; phylum Streptophyta; class Magnoliopsida; order Asparagales; family Asphodelaceae; genus Hemerocallis; species Hemerocallis citrina. The sequence continues at coordinate 313,037,955 of CM030359.1, forward strand.
CCGACTAAGCAATAATGAACCCATACTCACATGGCAAGATCACTAGGATTAACAATTTCCTAGTTAACCTAAGCTCTGATACCAAACTGTAACACCCCAAATATTTTTTTTTTTGAAAACTAAGTCGCCAAATTCAATTCTTTCAATTTCTATATCACTTTAAACATAAACTAAGAAAGTTATATTTTAGGAAAAATTTTGGCAGAGTCTCCCCTGTAAATTTTGCCCCGAAACACAATAAGCTTACGGAATTCTGCTCAACATTCCGTAGCTCACAAACCACATAATATTTTCATGGGCTCCCCAGGCCAAAATGAGCAGATACATACAGGCAATATAATATAATGCTCTGGGGGCCAAACTCATAACGGATTAACAAATATCAATTAAAAACTATGAATTTCTTTGAAAAACGAGGTAAAATCTTAGAAAAATCATTGTAAAACTTACCACAGAGCCTGGTACTCCACGACGAGATGGGTACGGGTCACCAACATACCACACCACCTTACACTATACTCATCTTCGTCATATACATACTTATACACCCATAATACAATTTAAATCATAAATTTCACTATTCCTATAACTAAATAATACAAATTTTTAATATAAAAATCTATCCTACCCATCCACGCCTCACCTCTGCACTGATGAGAACCTGCAACAGTGGGGGATCTAGGGTAGTCCTCCGACTCCCCTAACCCCCCAAACACTAAGGGGTTAGCCATTTCTGGTGTGAGTATAATTATTAATCTAACGACAAATTAAAATAGTATAAAGAAAATAATTTAAACTTACGAATACCAATTTAAGATAATGCAACTTGAATCCTGAACACAACAACATCGTCAATACAGTGATAAATCACATACTTTGCCAATCCTGCATTCAATTATTTAATTATCCATACTTCCCACAGTTCATAATACACTTCCCATCAACCTCGTATATATATATAAATATACTTATCTTACATTCGCATGATACGAATATTCATCTTTCCACACTTATCGTCATATCAGCATCTTACTATTTATAATAATATAACTACATGATGTTATTACATTATTTCTCCAACTCTATTTAGCTATGCATTTCATTTACTTATATTATGTCATCAACACACCCATTCATCCTGGAAGTTGTGCCGAGGCAGGTAGTTCCCACCATTTCCACGGAAATAGCAGGCAGGTAGTTCCTTGACACACTTCCAAGGTACACAAACTCATATCACAACATACTTTCTTTAATAACCATTGTCATACCCAATCTCATAAAACAGGTATTTATTTTATTATGTTATAAAAGTATCACATCATAAACATATGCATCTATTCTCATACTACCACTTCCCTCATGCCTTATGACATAAATACCATATCTCATTGCCCATGCGATTTACTCACATTTCATCACATCATTAACACCTCATTAATTAGAATACTTATACTCATTGCATCAAAACCATGTTTTATAGCTCATTCACATCTTATTATATCACTTTAGTAATTACTTTTTCTTATAACAATAAATCTTATTATCATTTTCACTTAATCCCCAAACACACTCTGGGGCCACCACATATCACATCCCATAGCCGATAGCTTGGGTAATAATCACTGTACCTCAAACACACAGTTTGGGTAATATCACACCACATCTCAAGCCGATAGCTTGATTATTAATTTCATTTCCATCACTTATCATCTTCACTTCATTTTATTTCTCATTTCTATTAACCATTACCACTATTATATCCACTCACCCTGCGAATTATGCCAAGGCAGGTAGTTCCCACAATTTCCACTGAAATTACGGGCAGGTAGTTCCTTGACACAATTCCAAGGTACAACTCATATCAACTATATTTTACTTTAATGATCACACACATAATACAATTACTTCGTATTATTCATGATAACACATCACTTTTATTATTTTCATCTTAAATTAATCACAAGCTGCATTTATCACTTCTTTTCATTTACTAACTCATAGCACGTTCACTTTCACATTTACTTCATTCACACAACTTTCTTTTCCACACACAGTTCACATTTTACTATCCACTTCCTTTTCCACGCACAATTCACATTTTACTATTCACTTTCTCTTACTACCACATTTATTATTAACACTTATTTATTTTATTAGTTTGTCGACCAGTGAGCCACAGTATCCCAACATACTGAAAGCCGACAGCCCAGTAAACACGCGGCCCGATGCTCACACAGAGTCTTACTCGTCCGAGGCTACGTCTTCCTCCTAGCCGAACTAGCGAGGGAAAAACATCGCCCCAAGTAGAACTTGGGTACTTCCTCCCAGCCGAAGCCAAGAGGGAAAAACATCGCCCCAGGTAAACTGGGTACTTCCTCGCGACGGCTGTCATCGAGGGAAAAACACATCGCCCCAGGTAAACTGGGTTCTTCCTCGCGACGGCTGTCATCGAGGGAAAACATATCGCCCCAGGTAAACTGGGTACTTCCTCCCAGCCGATAGCCAGGAGGGAAAAACATCACCCCAGGTAAACTGGGTTCTTCCTCGCGACAGCTGTCATCGAGGGAAACCGGGCCTCAAGCCGATAGCTTGGGCGATAAAAATCACTCACCCCAAACATAGTTTGGGTCCACTATTCCCAAGCCGGTCCTTGGGCGTTAGGAGGTCTAGCCCAAACCCCCAGGATTGCTGTAGGTACTGGTCAACAAAGTCATCTGTTATTAACATTAATCATTGCATCTTTCCATTTTACTTTATCAACACAAGCATTTCATTTTTGATTCACAAACCAGTCATGTCTTTGACTTTAACCACGTGAATTAAAACACATTTTATTAACACTTACCATCTCACCTTTTATCTTGCATTTGATGCACATCTGATGTCCACGATATAATTATCATCTCAGTATATCATAGATATACACACCATGTTATTTATTTTGCCATAACATCACCCATTATAATACCATGCTATTTACCACTTCATTAAATCACCCATAAATATACACCAAGTCATTTATCATATAAACCAACATGTCATATTATTGTCCATTAATTCCTTTCAAACATAATTAAAATGTAAACATGCACCCACTTATTTAATTTCGTCAATTATTGCATCACACATCATAATCACTTCTATATATATTACAAATAAACACCACATGCGGGTTTCCCATCGTAAGGGGCCAAAACCACTTATTTCCTCTAATTAAGTCTTATAACATCTAATTATAGCATACTAGCTCATACATCATGTTTCATATAGCTAAAATCACCTATAAGGGCTTATATGCCCCAAAACATGCACAAAACGGGCACTATAATTACACAGATCTTCAAAACATGATCACAATCACTAATTTCATCTAATTACACCTTATAGCATCCATCCATAGCATTCTAGCCCATACACCAGGCTTTGCATATACCCGATTGCCTATATCGGTCTATATACCCCAAAAACATCAACAAAACATGCACGGGGTAAAAATACGCATAAACGATTTAATATATTTAATTTTTATACTTCAACCCGTCACATTAATCCATAATATAAGTTTTATACACTTAAAATAGTTAATTTCACCACATATCACAAAAACCCATTTTCGGGCCCCAAAAATCCGTATTTTCCTTGAAAATCAATTTTTGCCATAACTTTTACAAAACCTATCAAAAAGCCACGAAATTTGGCCACAATATAAAATATTTATAGTTCAATATACTCACCTGAGGGATCGAGCAAACGAAGTCCCACGTCCGTCCTGTAGCCAGTCGAAGTTCGACTTTTTCCTCCTAATTGAAAAATTATAGAACCGATTAGTCTAAAACTCAAAACTCGACCTACGAACCTCCAAATTTGAATCCGTCTTCACCCACGCGTCACAAATGACATATGTAGGTGAGCTACATCAACGGATTTCAAATTCGAACCCCGATACAAGAACTCACATATTGATCGGAGGCTTTCTAATAGGAAAATTCATATTTTCTAAATTCCTTATTCTCCTTTGTCCTAATCTCACATATTAGGGTTAATAATAATAATAAGACTCAACTACACCTCCGAACCCATCAAATTCTCACCTAAATCTTGCTCGGGCATTTCATCGAACACCCGGCGTGCACTTTTTATCTATAGTCTATTTCACTCAATTTAATTGAGCTTAAGCCTATAAAAATCATCCTAAATTTATATTAATCCTTTCATAATACTCTACACCCTCATATGTATTTTCTACAAGTATTTGGATCGAGTTTTCTACCCGATTTCATAAACTCCTATAGTTCGAGTTTATTCCAACATCACCACTCCCCATTTTATTCTAATGGTTCTACTAAAATTTACTACCATAAAAGAGATAATTCTCACATATATAATTCTCTTTTACAAACCCAAAACCCTAATTTATTAACAACTCGCAATTTCTCTATCAATCCACTAATTCCTCAAATCTTTCACTTCCAACCTCTCTAAATCTCTCTACCATCATAATCCTACTCAATAGAACTAACCATACTAAATTTTATACAAATAAATAAATTAGGGTATACCTTTTCGGAATCCTTTTTGAAAATCTGACACTTCCACGATGTAGAGCACCCTCCAATTAGCCTAGTTTCCAATTTAATTTGGATTTCATGAAGTATGTAAGTGGATTGGATGGGGGAGAGGGGGACCGAAATGGGTTTCGGTCACCCAGGTAGAAATCGGGAATGGATGGGGAGAAAGGAAGGAGGAGGAGAAAAGGGGAGGGGGTTTTCTTTAAAAATAATAATAATAATAATAATTAAATAAAAGCTATTTGCAAATAAACCCCCAATACCCTATACTATTTCAAATAAACACCAACTTTATACTTTAATAATACTAATAATACAAAGATACATTAAAATCACCTCATAATAATCCTTCAAAATTATAAAATAAATGAACAATAATTATTCACATAAATCTCAACTCATAGTCCCCAATATATCAGTAGCACCAATCAACCACAAATACCCATACCAATATCAATATAAAAATAATAATAATAAAATATAGCTTTAAAATAATTCTCGCCCCTACAAAATATAAAAACGAATATTTCCGGTATTTTAAAATCTGAGGTGTTACATCTGCTGAATACCAGTCGACTGGTTTTGTAATCAGTCGACTATGCTGAGACATCTGTAGATTCATAATTAATCAGTCAGGTCGACTGTCTCTGGAGTAAGTCGACGGTACTGCGCAGCTTCGGAAACTCATCCTCTCTGTCCAGTCGACTGTTTGAAGAACCAGTTGACTTGTGTTCTGCAGCTGCTGTGTATCATCCTCACAATCTGGGGTAAATCTTGAATCTGCTTCGTTTAGTTGTTTTTAGGCTGTTTCCTATGGAAAAGAGAAAAGAAGAGTAAATTACCACATATAGAGCATTTAATTGTCTAATTGCATTCAGATTATTGCTCCAAAATGTGGATATTTTTGGATTCATCAAATACCCCCAAACTTAGCTTTTGCTTGTCCTCAAGCAAAATTAAACTACAAGCATCGCTTGATTATTTTGACCCTCCCAACATTTACCTCAGAGAACATGCTACTGTTAGTGTCAAGGTTAGAACAAGTATTAAGATAGGTCTAAACAAGTTTTAATTCAAATGTTAATCACTTATTCACACGAATACTCAACTTGAATATCAAATAGTAGTGTGGCCAATGCCTAAGCAACATAATCATGATTAAGGTTAGCAAGCTCAACCATATTTCAACTCCAAATTCTCACCATGGCATACGCTCACAAAAAAAAAATATAGCTCTCATTGACATGGGACATTCAAGTTAGATCTCGTGACAATTATCATTACTTGGATGAAACCATATGTTTGATTTTGCTACGACATCTCCACACCATTGATTTGCACACTACTTGGATCAAAAGGTCTTTCATAGGTTGTAATGGGGCCATGAGTGAGGGTTTAAACAATTGAAGGGAAAAGGAATACAAAATTCTAAAGGATTAGTAGAGCAACTTGCATTGTTCTAAGAGAGATTTTTTTATTTTATTTTATTTTATTTTATTTTATTTTTTATTTTTTATTTTTTATTTTTTATTTTTAATTGAAGGGTAAAGGAATACCATTTCTCTATTAGTTAAGCTTATTATTCTTATTTTTTATAAACTAAATCGTCTATAAAACCAACTGAAACACATTAATCATTCTCAATTTTTCTTCAGCTTTCTTAATAACTGGACAAATGTACACTACATCTTTCTAATTTCATTTTCTTCATCATGTTTTCTATCCAAATTCACCACTAATCTTATTCATTCAAATACACGTAGTTTGAGACAATTTTTAGAGATAAATAAGAAATGAACTCATATTGTTTGGTGCATATATGAAAATACATATTTTTGAAGGACATATTTGCGAGGGATATACGTGTTAAAAACCCTTTAGATTTTTGATCGTATCAGTAAAGCGTTCCATTGGTATCAATATTTTTTTTTCATAATCAGAAAAGCAACGAAACAAAAAACTACTCTCTAAGATAACAAACTTCATAAGCATCAACTTCAACTTGCATGCGCTCGAGCAGGAATTGGGCCACCCACCTTGCATTTTTTACTATCAAATGACAGTGATTAGCAACCCGATTAGTTAGTGCTTGCCCTCACTGTATAATTGATAAATCTTTACCTCACACAACACTCTTGGTAAACTCCTAGGCAAATCTCAATGAACAAAATGCATTTATGTCAAGTAATATTTTTTCACCTCTCCATCTAACTCCATAAATAAATCAGTAAATAATTATTCTAAAAAGAAAACCAGTAAATGATATTTTGGAGGGAAAAAAAAGTCCACATTTTATACATTTTTTTTAACTCATGACAAAACTTAGTCGAAAAGCCCATTACTCATCAGGCCCAAAAGGCCCAGTTTCCAATCAGTCACTCCTACGATACCCACCTCAGAAGAATCTAATCTCAGATTAACTCAATCAAATCTCAGATTAACAATCGAACTCTCTGGAAACACTCACCTCCCCCCTTTATATACCCTCCATCTCCCCTTGCCCTAGATCTCTCAAAACTGCAGTCGCCTTTCAAAACCCTAACCCTAAAAATCAAGTATATTCTTCAATTTCTCGTCAGTAATGGCGTCGGAGAACATGCTACTGTTAGTGTCAAGGTTAGAACAAGTATTAAGATAGGTCTAAACAAGTTTTAATTCAAATGTTAATCACTTATTCACACGAATACTCAACTTGAATATCAAATAGTAGTGTGGCCAATGCCTAAGCAACATAATCATGATTAAGGTTAGCAAGCTCAACCATATTTCAACTCCAAATTCTCACCATGGCATACGCTCACAAAAAAAAAAATATAGCTCTCATTGACATGGGACATTCAAGTTAGATCTCGTGACAATTATCATTACTTGGATGAAACCATATGTTTGATTTTGCTACGACATCTCCACACCATTGATTTGCACACTACTTGGATCAAAAGGTCTTTCATAGGTTGTAATGGGGCCATGAGTGAGGGTTTAAACAATTGAAGGGAAAAGGAATACAAAATTCTAAAGGATTAGTAGAGCAACTTGCATTGTTCTAAGAGAGATTTTTTTATTTTATTTTATTTTATTTTATTTTATTTTATTTTATTTTATTCTATTTTTTATTTTTTATTTTTTTACTACAGACGACGCCAATTTTTTGTCTCTGGGCTGGTTATCTTCTTCCCCCCCAAGTCAGCATGATCGGGCAGTTTGGAGTTGGGTTTTACTCGGCTGATCTAGATTTTACTGGGTTTGGTATAATGTCTGTGATTGTTAGCTCTTAATTGTCTGGTTTGATTAGATCTAGATTTTATATCTGTGATTTGAATATAAGATCAGGATTTTGTAAGGGTCCAAAATGGTCATTTCTTGAATATTGTTCGATGTTATTGTTTACAACTTTGTAGATCGGATTTAATTAATTATTATTATTATTCCATAATTAGGTTGAGTATCTCTCAAAAGGATATGCATGTGTAACACTAGGAATTTGCAGCAATTTTTATATTTATATTTAATCTTTTTGGGTAAAAAGGGAAATAATTGTGAAGTCCAACTCATATTCTCACTAACAATTAAGAACTATTTAACAGATGTTATACACAGAATCTGAATTTGTGTTGAATTTTAGTATGATAAAATTATCGACTTATATTTGAGTAATTGTATTTAGAAGACTAAAACAGATATAGACTTTCTAATATTTTTGCTTACTTTTTTATAAAAGTTTGTGTTAATCTCTACTACTATAATGGGAGAACCCCTTAGTCAGTAACCCAACCCGTGCAAAGCACGGGTTGGGTTACTTTGGTAAATATTTTCGAAAGTGGACCTGTTTGGTAAATATTTTCGAAAATGGATCAGTTTGGAAATTATTTTCTTTTTACTTATGGCTAACTTTGGTAAATATTTCGAAAGTGGACCTGTTTGGTAAATATTTCGAAAGTGGATCAGTTTGGAAATTATTTTCTTTTTACCTTTTCGTTATCCTTCAATTTTTTCCACGTGCACGTGTGCACGTGTATGATACTAGTTCTGCTTAATTGACGAATGTTTTGTGGTTATAATTAGCAGGCTTTGGACAAGATCAGATTTGAGAGCCTCACAGACAAGAGCAAGTTGGATGCCCAACCAGAGCTCTTCATTCACATAATCCCTGACAAGGCCACCAACACCCTCACGATCATCGACAGTGGTATTGGGATGACGAAGTCTGATTTGGTCAACAATCTCGGTACCATTGCCAGGTCTGGAACCAAAGAGTTCATGGAGGCTTTTGCTGCTGGTGCTGACGTCAGCATGATCGGGCAGTTTGGAGTTGGGTTTTACTCGGCTGATCCTGTTGCTGAGAGGGTTGTTGTGACCACTAAGCACAATGATGATGAGTAGTACATTTGGGAGTCTCAGGCTGGTGGGTTTTTCACTGTGACTAGGGATGTTGGAGAGCCTCTTGGGAGGGGAACCAAGATCACCCTTTTCCTTAAGGAATACCAGGTATAAATTCGTGCCATATCTTGTTGTTAGTAGCAGATTTCATACTGCTTTCAATTTATGATTGTGGTTGTGATTGTTAGCTCTGAATTGTATGGTTTGATGTTTCAATGTGCTTAAGAGGACTGTCTGTTGGTATAATGTTGGTTAAGATTAGCTGAATTTAGTTTCTGGCATGAATTCTAGGAAATTATAATACTCTCACATCTATGTGAACAGGCTTAGTTGTGTATCATGTGCTTCATTTTAATAGGTAAACGATGGGGAGATGATCTCTCATCAGTTGGGTGTATGATATGCATAATACAAGGTCATGCGTATTTTTCTGTGTATTCAGATTTTTATGGTTGAAATATACATCGAAAATTTTGAATGAAAATATCTTCACAAAGTTGCTGTCTGTAGGTTTTCTTTTGTTCTTTGAATTTTAGAATTCATAATATTCTTTCTTCTGTCGAGTAGCATATTTTACTTGATGCAATACCAACTATGCACTTTTTGTTTGCTAGAATAGTAGCTAGTAGATATGCACTTTATTTCATCAATTTTGTTCGTTGTTTTAGATTAGATACATTTGACATGTACTTGGGATATAGGGGGCTGAAGAAATGAGTTCAATGTGTTTGTGCTGTTATATTGATGAGTATTACTTAATTAGTGAAAGGATGATATTCCGTAGTAATTCTGTAAGATTCATGGTTTGGGATGTTGTTCCCCTGCTGGATCACAGGTGGTTGAATGATCCCACCAGGGCATAAGGTTATGGAAAATTATCTAGGAATTAGATGAGTGCAAAGGTTTTCTCTGTCAGTGTTTGTTTCTCTGTATTCATGCCTACATACTGCAGAACCATGCTTTAGTTTCCCTTGGCATGGAAATAGTATCCTCGTCTAGTTTTTCCAAATGATACTTCTTGGTACACACCCTGAAGTTTGTGTAGATGACATAATGAACATCATATAGGCTATAGGAAGGTATGATCCTTCAGAATCTCATGCATGGCTGTTAATGTTGTAAAGAGTTTGCTTTCTGTGACATTGTCTGTTTTATGTGGCTATATTTGTTATGTTCTAAATTTTAGTCCACATATTCAGTAATTTTTTGGAACTTTTTTACTTTCATCATGCAAATTCTAGGGTATGCTTAGTTGATTTCTTTCTTGCTGTTTCATGCCAACTTTTGCTTTTGCCAGTGGTTGCTTTTTCCATTTCTGATTTCATTTTGTTTGTGTCCACAGTTGGAATACCTCGAGGAGCGCCGCCTCAAGGATCTGGTTATGAAGCACTGTGAGTTCATTAGCTACCCAATCTCTCTGTGGACTGAGAAGAAAACCGAGAAAGAAATTTCTGATGATGAGGAAGAGGAAGAAAAGAAAGTTGAGGAGGGCAAGGTAGAAGATGTTGATGAAGAGAAGGAAGAGAAGGAGAAGAAAAAGAAGAAGATCAAGGAGGTTTCTCATGAGTGGGCTTTGGTCAACAAGCAAAAGCCAATTTGGATTAGGAAGCCTGAGGAGATCACCAAAGAGGAGTATGCTGCCTTCTACAAGAGCCTTACCAATGACTAGGAGGAGCACCTTGCTGTGAAACACTTCTCTGTTGAAGGTCAGCTTGAGTTCAAGGCTGTTCTCTTTGTCCCGAAAAGGGCCCCATTTGACCTCTTTGACACAAAGAAGCCCAACAACATCAAGCTCAAGGGTATTGTCCGCTGTGTCTTCATCATGGACAACTGTGAGGAGCTGATCCCTGAGTACTTGAGCTTCGTCAAGGATATTGTCGACTCTGAGGATCTTCCCCTTAACATATCCAGAGAGACGATCCAACAAAACAAAATCCTCATGGTCATCCGGAAGAACCTTGTCAAGAAGTGCATTGAGCTTTTCTTTGAGATTGCTGAGAACAAGGAGGACTACAACAAGTTTTATGAGGTGTTCTCAAAAAACCTCAAGCTTGGTATCTGTGAGGACAGTCAGAACAAGACAAAGATTGCTGAGCTTCTGAGATACCACTCCACAAAGAGTGGTGATGAGATGACCAGCTTGAAGGACTATGTGACAAGAATGAAGGAGGGCCAGAATGACATTTACTACATCACTGGTGAGAGCAAGAAGGCTGTTGAGAACTCTCCATTCCTTGAGAAGCTTAAGAAGAAGGGTTACGAGGTCCTTTACATGGTTGATGCTATTGATGAGTATGCCTTTGGCCAGTTGAAGGAGTTTGAAGGGAAGAAGCTTGTCTCTGCATCCAAAGAGGGGCTGAAGCTTGAAGAGAGTGAGGATGAGAAGAAAAAGAAGGAAGAGCTCAAGGAGAAGTTTGAGGGCCTCTGCAAGGTCTTCAAGGAAGTGGTAGTTGACAAGGTGGATACTTTGATTTCTTATTTGACTTGGGAGTGACCTTTTTTAGTATAGCTCATATTATAATAGTGGAATGTAGTGACCTTTTTTAATATAGCTCATATTATAATAGTGGAATGTTTTAATTGCAATTATTTTGCGTCTCATATTTAAGAGTGAAGGGAGTCTCTGATTTTCTTATGCCATTTAAGTTATTGATATGATAATTGATTCCTGTGGTGCTTATGTTGCTTTTTTTTTGAGGTAAAAGGTGGAATAAGGCCACCCTGTTTTATTAATAAGTAGTTAATAAAACAACTCAGCCGTACCGGGAGAAAACAACAGTACGAAACAAAAGTACAATGCAGAATGAAAAGGAAAGAAAACAAACATATATCCCCAACAAACCCTGGGGGTGGGTGAAACAACTCAAACGTCAAGCAACCAGAGAGAATAGTAGGTTGAAGCAAAAAACACAAGCTGGCCTAAGCACTGCCATGACTGGTGAAGCCAATCCCTCAGTCCAGCGTCGGCTCGATCTCTACCTCTTCATCGTCAAATTCCTCTACCTGGAATACTCTGGCTATCATTCCTCTTGCCCCCGTGGCCGCAGCTGTAGCCCAAAAAGAGATAAGATGCATAATGTGAGTTAGGTTACCAGAAATACTATTACATGAAGCACGAAAATAAAAATTATTTCTGTCAAAGCCATAACACCCATGTTGTTGCCGCTATTGCGATGTACCACGCCTCCTTCATATCATGGCGAATCTTTGCAAATTTGGGGCCAATCCACAAATTCTCATATACACAGGGGTAGTCGCTTGTTCCTAGGGCTCGGAGTACCTCAACCATAGTTGCTTTACTTCTTGGGCAGTGAATGAAAAGGTGATTTAGATCTTCCACCTGAACTTCGCAGAAACCACAATTGGTCTATACATGTGGTTGTCTTTTAGCAGGATTTTGCCTAGTGGGGATAGCATTATTGAGCACTAGCTATAAGAAAACTCTGACTTTAAGGGAGGTTTTCGCCTTCCACAGCACCTGTGCCGAGCTGGGTCTGCACCCTCGAAAGTGGATCCGATGATACAGGGATCTCATCGAGAAAGCTCCCTTGCTCTCGAGACCCCATTGCTTCTGATCTGGGCCATGTGTGCACCTTGTGCCTGCCCGTGTGATGTGTGCCTGCATGTCTAGCAATTGTTAGCGTAAGTCTGGGGTGAGCGTCCCTCGGAACGCCGGTCTCCAGCCTCCCCTTTTCCAACCTTCGGCAACGGTCATATTCGGTCTACTCGACCTCACATACAGCTCTGGGAACGTTTCCTTCAGATTATGGGCTCCACACCACCTATCCTACCAGAATCTGGTGGACCGGCCATTGCCGATAGTCGACGAGACTGCTGAATTGAAGGGGCCTCTAGCCTTTGCAATTCCTTTCCAGAGTCGCGAAACTTTAGCCCCTACTCGGAAGCCAAGGGTTCTCGTGCCTTTTCCCCTTAGATAAGGTTGGATGAAGTTCTGCCATCCTTCCCCGCTGTTGTGGAATACATTCCACCACCATTTTTCCAGCAGGGCAAGGTTCATATCTCGGAGGTCGATGATGCCTAGCCCTCCATGTTTTTTTTTCATGCAAGCGATACTCCACTTGATGAGGTGGTAACCTCCTTTATCCGAGTCTGCCCCCTTCCAAAGGAATCGTTTTCGAATCCGGTCAATCCTCTGGATCACCCATCTTGAAAGCTCGAAAAAAGACATGTAGTAGATTGGCAGGTTGGACAACACAGAGTTGATGAGTACCACTCTGCCCCCGAGTGACAACGATTTATCTTTCCAACCAGACAGTCTGTCCTCCACCCTGTCAATGATAGGCAACCAGTCTGCTTTGGATAATTTTCCTGGTCTGATTGGTAACCCTAGGTATTTGATAGGGAAGCCACTCGTCGTACAGTTCAAAATAGTAGCGTGTTCCCCTGCTTCATCATCGGAAAGGAAAATTGGAGTCAGCGCATTCTTGTGGAAATTAATCCTAAGTCCTGACCAGGTCTCAAAACAGTATAGAGTCCTTTTAAAGCAGTCAGTTTCTTGTGTAGACCCATTACCAAAGAGCAGAGTGTCATCTGCGTATTGCAAGGATCGTACACCCTTTAGTAGACGCGGAGTCGGCCACTGGCGTGATCCAACCTTTTTCCCGGCAATTTTCCAGCATAACCCTCAACACATCCGCTACGATAGTAAACAGGAGTGGTGATAGCGGGTCCCCTTGTCTGAGCCCCTTCCTGCAGGGGAACGACTGTCCGGACCTACCATTCACTGATATGGCCATTTTACTAGTCTGCAAGCACTTCCTGATTCAACAGATCCATTTATTTCCGAATCCCCTACCCCTGAGAGCTTCCAGCAAGCACTCCCAATCGATCGAGTCATACGCTTTCTCAAAGTCCAGCTTAAGCAGAAAGCTCTTAGAGTTGGTCGTATGGCAGCGGTGGATAATTTGTTCCGCCGTTGTCACACAATCTAGAATATTTCTGCCCTTAATGAAGCCCGATTGAGATTTGTTGATAAGGCAGTCCATAATATTTCCCTGGCGTATCGCTAGGATTTTTGTAATAATCTTTGCCGAGCAATTTATTAGGCTGATCGGCCTAAAATCTCCCACTTTCGATGCCTCTTCCCGTTTGGGAATCAGGACTTCATCCACAAAATTAAACATGCCCAATTTGAGCTTGTTGTTAAAAAAGTCATCCAGCAATGCCATATAGTCCCCTTTAATTTTTCCCACAAAATTTGGAAGAATATCATTGGGAACCAGCTCCCATGTGATTTATAGCCTGTTTAACTTCCACCTCCGAGAACGGAGACTCCAGGCAGGATAGCGAAGGCGATGACTCGATCAGGTAAGCCTGCTAGATATCATTTCTGAGTGGGACCCGGAAGTCATTCTTCTTCCCGAAGAGGTCCTTGTAGTATTCTTGGAAGGTTGTGAAAATCACTTGTTCATCTTGCACAGTCCCCGTGCTTGTTTCTAAGGATAAAATTAGATTGGACCTGTGCCTTGCACTTGCCACTCGGTGGAAGAAGGCCGTGTTCGCGTCTCCCTCTTTGAGCCACAAAATTCTAGATCTTTGTTGCCATTTAATTTCTTCCATCTTATAGAGATTGGCAATATTCTCACGAAGCTCCAGAAGTCTATTTCTTTCCTCCTGAGACAGGTCTCTCGATTCCTCTACTCTTTCTAGTTCCTCAATTCCTTCCAGCAAGGAATCTTTTGCGCGCCAGATGGTCGAGAACCTAGATCGGTTCCATTTACGTAGTCTCTTTCTTAGTCTGCGAATTTTTTCACACCATCGGCCATCAGCATCTGTGCCAGTCACTGGGAGCGCCCAGTTCTCCATCACCAGGTGGTGAAACCCCTGAATCTCCAGCCAGACCTTCTCAAACCGGAATTTGCATATATGTTGGTTGTGTTTGGGTTTTTTTATTTTGGTGGCCGTCATTCTGTATGGAGTTATATCTACAAACTTGAAAGAACTAGGGCGCTTACAATTGAAAAGGATGATAACTGCATAATGCACCATATTTTGATTCAATTTAGTTATTCAAATTACCTTTTAATTAAATGGCTAGTACGGGAGTGGATGTTGCCAAATTGAGTCGATGATGCCAAATTGAAAAAGGTCGATTTGGTTTTTTTTTCGAGTGGAAAATGCTCAGCTGCCTTACTAGTCAGAAAGAAAGAGTACGCACAGCAGTACAGATGATCTTTTTCGGTCTGATTCCTTGGAATCTTAGGTAGTGACTCACACTGGACTTCAATATTTTGCAGTCTTTTTTATCCAGTTTGTAGTTATCCAGTCTTCGTAGTCTTCATTGTCTGCAAAGTTTCAACTGTAGTTTCTTTCTTGCTATCTTTTACCCTTCTTTTACGACACAATGCACTAAGAGCACCTACATTTTGTTTTTTTGTTTTTTTTTTTTCCCTTCCATTTTATGCATTTTGGGAGTACTGTAACCGACACAGTTGTTAGCTATTTTGCCATTTCTTAAGGAATTTTTTACCAAATGTGCAAAGCTATCCCTGTTTGAAAATTTAATACCAAAACATTCCCGTCGCTAACTGAGTTAGAGCGCCTAGTAATTTTCTTCGCTCTAACCCAGTTAGCGTGCTGCAGGGGATACAACTTTTTTCCTCTTGTTTGGGTGTGCGAAAAAACTCACCTAATATAGACACGCTAACTCCGTTAGCGTGCGTGTTTAAACCACTCGCGCTAACGGGGTTAGCGTTCGTAGATGGGACAGTATGGGGCACTACCTCAAAAAGAGGTGTGGGTAAAAAATCACTATGTATAGATACGTTAACTCAGTTAACATGCATATTATTATCAAGGTCGTTAACTGAGTTAACGACTATGAAGATTTCAAGTTTTCAGAAAGTTGAAACTTTCTGGAAATTGGAGATACTCACACACGTTAACTCAATTAACGTGCCTATTCTTACCAAGGCCGTTAACTGAATTAACGACTGTGAAGATTTTAAGTTTTCAAAAAGTTGAAACTTTCTGGAAATTGGAGATACTCACACATATTAACTCAGTTAACGTGCCTTGTTTTACCAAGGCCATTAACTGAGTTAACGTGTATGCCTATCTTCATAAACAGACTAATAATAATCTGAAGCTGATACATAATTACATATCTCAAAATCCTTCACCCCAAAATTCCTTCAGCCAAAATCTCAACAATAATTCAGCCATATCTCAACATATTTCAAACAACATATCTCAAACATATCTCCATATATCTGCAAACAACAAAAACTAAGCCAGAATCCTTCAGCCTAAAAGAGGCGTGTGTGTTATTTAATATGATCCCAATCGACCCACTCTAACCCAGTTAACAGCCTTGGTATAAAGAGGCGCACTAACAGGATTAGCGTGTCTATATTGGGTGAGTTTTTTGCCACACCCAAAAAAGAGAGAAAAAGTTGTATCACCTGCAGCATGCGAAGAAAATTACTAGGCGCGCTAACTCAGTTAGCGACAGGGATGTTTTGGTATTAAATTTTCAAACAGGGATAATTTCGTACATACTTACAAAAAGTGGGATAGTTTGGTAAAAAAATCATTTTTTTAGCTATCTGGCTACAGTACAAAGATATAAATAACATTCGAAATAGTAAAAATGTATATTATGCCTGACGAAACATTATGTGTCGTCTCGATTATTTAATTATATTTTTAAATATAGGACGAAATATGATGTTTCGGACAAAAAAAAACAAATAAAATAACCCAGAAATATGCATATAATAGCTGGACGATTGGGTCCCATTTCCTTTTATTATTATTTTTTGCAAATTACCATCATTGGTTACTGGGTGTAATTATTTAATTATTTTTTGCAAATTTATAAATTGTTTTTACAATTTTGTAAATGTTTTGGCAATTTTTTTTGCAAAAAAAACCTCCTTAAAACCATAATGTTTTGTCCGGTTACTTTGCATTACATCATGTTTCGTCCCGTATATTTTATTAATATTTTTTCAGTTTCTGACTATGTAAATGATTTTTTAATCGCAGACGAAATATCATGTTATGAAACATCATGTTACGAGACATCATTTCTAACGAAAATATGCATTTTTGCCTTTTTGACGACTGCAGCATTTTGTCGAAATGGAAAGGTAAAATATGCATTTTGCCATTTTTTTTATACCTCAAACGAATGTGGATGCTCTAAGCACCTGCACTGAATGCTTTGGGTTTTGTAAGCCTTTACTAGTTGTCGATGGGATCAGTATCGGATCAGTATTGATATGTAATGTGAAGTAGATTTTCCCCCAAAACTAGACAACATTTGAAAGTAATTTCCAAAATAGATCACTTTTGAAACTAATTTTAAAAATAGACCACTCATAGTTGGGAACTGCGGCCTGTTCGATTGTGAGGCCACAGTTGGGAACTGAGGCCTCTTCAAAAATATTTTTTTCGGTGCCGCAGTTCCCAACTGCGGCCTTGGTTCATTTCATGTTTGGCCTAAAATGACTTGAGACTTAGACGAATTTTTCCAAATAAAGATGTGTTAAATAGAGGCTGTAATTTTCAACTGCGGCCTAAAAATAATAGAGGCCGCAGTTGAAAACTGCGACCTCAGTTCATTTCATATTTGGCCTAACTTGCGGCGAGTCAAGAGGAGGATGAGCAGGGTCGAAGTGAATGCCGCAAGAGTCCTTGTTTATCTATATAATAAAACACAAAGAAAGCTATCAAGTGGCTATCATTCAATATGATTGAAATCAATGGTCCAGATTTAACCTCATAAAACATATTTTTCCGCCCAAAAGTTTTCCTCCAAAACTCAAATTCAAATCTCCCAAAAAAACCTCATTTATTTATTTCTCTCTCTCTCTCTCTCTCTCTCTCTCTCTCTCTCTATATATATATATATATATATATATATATATATATATATATATCTTTTTCTCTCATTTTCTCTCTATTTACTCATAAATTTATATTTTCAGATTTTAAATTTGTAAATTTTCATATTTTTTATGCATTTTTTTTATTGCTCATGTTATATTAAAAATATCAAATATCTTATCAACAGTTAAATTTCATTATTTCCACACTCAAGTTCTCGTAAGTTGGATTTTACACCCCCATTTATAATTATTTTTTAACATATACTAATGGAAATATGAACTTTTATTTATAACTAATTATTGTTTTACTATTCAAACTTGAGCTACATAAGTGTTGTTTTACTGTTTACAAGACTTTCATATGTTGTATCGTTCCGAAGATGTGCCGTGGGACGTGCCCACGGGCAAATCTAGTCAAGTGATAAAACTGGATATTCACAAATGTGTTTTTTGTTCGCTTTCATGAAATGCCGTTACATAATTATAGAGAGACACTAAGTTGAATGACTGATGAAGCCATGAAAATGCCAATGAATATGTAGGTAATATTTCTTCTACAACATTAGAGTATATATGTTGTCTTGGGAAGATTGAAACGTCAAGGACATAAAATTCTCGTCTGATTGAATGTTTTAGTTGTTGTTTTTTTTTTGTCATAAAATTCACTCAATCATTTCCAATTTTTTTTTTTTAAAATAAAAACATTTTCACTCAATCTCTTCAGGTAATCATAGCAAGAAATTTCATAACTGATATAAGAAATATATAGAGTTTGTGCACGACTGAGAGTGAGACGCACGACTGAGAGTGAGACTAGCCACAATATACTCATGGAGGATGTGTGTAGAGGAGGCCACATGATGAGTCATTAATGAGGGTAGGTATTATGACTTTACAAGAGTAGGGAGAGGGTAGGGAAGAAGCCAAAATTTTTTTTTCATCATGGGTCAACTTACAACAAATTATTTTTTAAAAAAAGCCAAAAATCAAAGTACCCCCAACATTTGATCCAAATACAAAATGCCCATACAACGTTTGAAAAAATATATTGTACACATTCGTCCGTTAACTTAATTCATTCTATTAACTTTGAATTATTAAATTACATTTCTACTATTATCCTTTCATATCTCAATATCGTTTTTCCTTTCTCCCATTTCTTCATTCTCAAATATTAAACAAAACCAAATCTTAATCTCATCATTAGAATTCAAAGTATTGAGTTCAATTTCTAAAGCATTTATCTACAAATTCAATCTCTAAGCTTGATTATTAGGATCATGATGGAATTAAACAAACCTAAGTGCATATTTGTATTTGTTTAATTTTGTTGATGGAATATATATAAATACTCTAAGCCTAACAGCTAAAACATCTTATACCTTTCAAATAAATACTCTAAGCAAATGAATACTCTAAGCCTAACAGCTAAAACATCTTATACACTTCATTTACTATGAGATAGGATTGGGTGTAATTTTCAAAAGATGAATAGCACATGACCATTATATAAGGTGTACCTAGGTGAATGTGCGACTCAGTGACTAGGAATGTATCGACTCCTACTTAGGGGTTCTTGAGACATTTGTGAATAATTTATGATTACTGTTAAATATTATTGGGTTTCACTGATTGATTGATCTTATTATTTTCTCAAGTATAACTGGAGTATCAAGAAATAACACATTGTTGATATTTAATGCTCAATGCTATTTAATGCTTCTTTAATGCTCAATGCTATTTAATGCTCAATGATATTCAAGACTAGAGAATGCTTTTCATTGCCTTAGTAACCTCAATGCTATTTAATGCTCACAGTACTTCATCTTGGATTTCTTCGAGCCCAGCTTATGCATCTGTTTACTCACTATGTTTCTTTTCGGCAGCTCGTTCTCTCTATATTGTTGCTTCTGTAGTGAGTATAGAGGTGTGGTTTAATGCTATTTCCCTTGGTGTTGTTGATTGCAGGATTAAAGGGTAGGAAGGCCTACCCTTATAATGCTTTTGGTAGCTGTTTATTTTTGGGCATGTTTGATTTTGGAACTGTTATGTGGATGTCTGATTGTCTAAGGGACTGGCATCTTCATTCTCTCCTCCCAGTTGGTACTCCAGTTATCTCGTTCTATTACTCTTGCGACGTGCCAGTTCGGACTGATACTTCCTTTTTCTGATCTTATGTGTTAAGATCGTTTTGTCTAATTTCAAAGAAGTTCACCTTATGTTGGTTGCTTTGATGTATATTCTTGCGAGAGGGAATCTATCGTGGTATCAGTTGGATTGTGCATTTTGTATGGGGGAGTGCTGTGATTTTGTTTCTTTTGAAACTGTCTATGGCATTTGGCTAGTATCTTTGGTTTTAGTATATGTTTCTCAGTATAGCTGTTATTATGTGTTTGAGAGTTCTTTTCTACTGATCATTTATTTACTACATCGATTTTTTTGTTCTTCTCCGATTGCGGCTTAGTTTCTTTGGTTATGTCTTGTTATTATCTGTTCTGCAATTATCGGTGTCTTCTGGTGTTGTCTGGGTTGTGGAGTCGTGATCTCTGTGCGCTGATGCGGGATTTCAGAGTCACTCAGTGTCCTATTCTTTGTAGGCACGTTTCTTCTTCCCTGCATCATCGATGGCAGGGTGTTGGGTGCGGAGGAGCATTCTTCATCCCTGGTCTCTCCGATCGGAGCGGTTCTTGATCTGCTCGTTGGATTTGGCGCAGTCTGCTGACGCTGTCAGCATTCGTTTTTTGGCTATCGTTTCTTGGGTTGTAATTTTCTTTCAGTTTGTAATTAGGAGTAGTGACTTTGGGTTTCTTGTTTTACGTCTTGTAAGACCATTCTATTGTATATTCATGTTATTAATGCATGGCTGGAGTCTTTTGACTTTATCCGTATCATCAAAAAAAACACATTGTTGATATATACTGTTAAATATATTATATTAGACTTTGTAGTACGTAGGTTTAGCTGTTCAGATTGAAATGCAAGATTTGATTTCGTTTGGCTTATATATGCTAGTAATTTACATGTGCGATGCACATTGATGTGGAATAAATTGAGCAACATCAACTAGAGCCCTCTGATCTCCTCTGGATCCTTCTTCCTGTGATCATCAGGTCAGCTACAGTCCAACGGGCCTCAGCCAGCTTAGGCCCATGGACAAATGGGTCCAACTCGGCCCGTTAGGGCTCCAAACCCGTTTACCCCTGCCTATAAATACCCAAACCCCTCCCCACTGCAGAAGGTAATCAATCTCTCCCCACTTGAACCCTAGCTACCCAGTCTCTTTTCCAGTGACTGACTAGATCGTCGGAGGGCCTGTCGCCGGGACTTCTCCCGGTGTCTCCAGGCCGTGTGCAGGTACAGAAGACCCAGCCAACCCGAGCTTCTGGATCCGAGCCGAGCACCCGTCCTCACTCCGAGCCCCTCTGCGCTACTACTTCCGAACCGCTCCCGCTACCCGCGGTCAGACCGATGCCAGTACCGCGTAAGGACTTCCACTACACAAATTACAAGAACTCACACTTGTTGCCCCCACACCCCAAAAACAAACCGGATCAGGTTGGTACCGTCTGTGGGAAACTTCTTTCTCAGTACTATCGTCCTCCCGAGCCTGGCTAGAGTCGTCAACTTGGGTTCGAGCTCCTCCATGGCTCCCAAAGCCAGAAGGGCCGTCACCTCGGCACGACATCCGGACCCCACATCAAAGCCGCACGAACGACCAAGGTTCCAACCAACCTCGGGTCAACGACGCGGCCCAACCATTAATCGCGTCGAGTTTGCACCACGTCATCTCTAATAGGCAGGCTAGTCGGACGAGGGGAGGGGCCGCTTCCAACTCGGTCTCGAACCATTGCGACAGCCTTCCCAGGCGCACAATCCCAGCAAAACCCGAGGGGACAAGCCCCGTTACAAGGGTCGAATTCCAGAACTTCTGGGACGAGATCCTCCAAGCCATCCGAGGCAGTCCGACTACCAAGGTCTACCACAGTTTCGCCCACCGGTCAGGAACAGGAGCCGACGAGTCCCGCGGATCGGCTCGTCCTCAGGAAACGGTAGACCCCGTCCTTCGACATTTGGAGGAAATGGAGAACTGCCTCGCCCATCTCGGCGAGGACGGACCAATGCAGGGTCGCGGCCATCGTCCGATCGGACCCCCTCCCCCCCCCCAAAAAAATCCTTGAAGCTGAGATTCCTCGGAACTTCAGACCTCCTCAATTCGAGACCTACAATGGAGAGGGTGATCTTGCTGATCACATGGAGGGGTTTAAGACCCTCATGATGATTCACAGCGCTGCGGATCCCCTTCTCTGCCGCGCCTTCCCTGCTACCCGGTTTCCTCCCTAACCAACTAACAACGGCAAGAAGCGAGACCAGAAGTTCTACTGCCACTTCCACCGAGACACCGGGAACGATACTGATCATTACCGAGCCCTCAAGGACGAGATCGAAGCCCTCATACAATGAGGATACATGAGGGAATTCACCCGGGCCAATCCCAAAGACCAAAGAGAGCCAAGGAGCCTGAGGCCTTCGCCTCCCCCTCGGACGACCGGTCGACGACTTCACCGAGACCCGGAACCCGAGGAAACCAGCGAACATGCCATCCTGCACTGCGTCCACGGAGGGCCCATGGGGGGGAATCTAATATTTCTCGCAAAGCCTTTATCCGGGAGGTCAACTCTGTCCTAGACCACCCCTCCCTTCGGATCCAGCAGCGGGCGGTCTCCTTCTTAGGAGAAGACCTCGAAGGCGTCCGACTTCCACACTGCGACGCCCTCGTCATCAGCCTTGTCATGGCCAACTTTCAGGTCCGCCAAATCCTGGTAGACAACGGCAGCTCGGTTAACATTCTTTTCTTAGAAGCATTTGAGAACCTCAAGCT
The DNA here is from genome assembly GCA_017893485.1 of Hemerocallis citrina. Taxonomy (NCBI): domain Eukaryota; kingdom Viridiplantae; phylum Streptophyta; class Magnoliopsida; order Asparagales; family Asphodelaceae; genus Hemerocallis; species Hemerocallis citrina. The sequence goes on from CM030359.1 coordinate 313,060,634, forward strand.
CCCCCGAGAAAAGATGAAGCTGGTTGGTTACACCCTCCACAGATTTTCTGGCATCCCAGTGCAAATTGAGGGGATCGTGACACTAGACGTAACTGCAGGAACAACCCCCATCCTCCGAACCGAGTCGATGGATTTTATGGTTTTCAACATCAAGGCAGCCTACAATGCCATCCTCGGCCGACCCGAGCTCTGTTCGCTCCAGGCCGTCCCCTCAGCCTACCATCTGAAATTGAAGTTTCTGACTGACGTCGAGGTCGGGGTCGTCCGGGGCAACCAGGAGTCGGCACGCTCATGCTACATGACCGCGGTCGAAAGCAGTGTGTTTCCTCTCGACGCCGTCGAGCTCCCACCTGAAGAAAGCAAGCCCGAGTCAGAACCCGCGGACGAATTGGAGGAAGTCTTCTTTGAAACAGAAGACAAGTCCAATTGGTTCTGTGTGAGCCAAACCCTTTCCTCCGACCTAAAGCCGGATCTGATCAACTGCGTCCGTCGAAATGTCGACCTCTTTGCCTGGACACCGTCCGACATGCCCGGGATTTCCGAAGACTTAATCATGCACCGGCTAAGCGTCACCTCCGACTCCAAACCGGTCCATCGGAAGCGCCGCAAGTTTGCCCCAGAAAGGCAACAGGCGGTGAGAACGGAGGTGGATAAGTTGTTATCAGCCCGGTTCATTCAAGAAGTCAGCTACCCCGAGTGGCTGGCTAATGTCGTAATGGTGAAAAAAGCCAGCAGAACCTGGAGGATCTGTATTGACTTCACCGACCTCAACAAGGCATACCCCAAGGATCCTTTTCCCTTCCCCAGCATAGAGGCTATGATCGACAAGACGTCAGGTCACGAGCTCCTGACTTTCGTGGATGCCTTCTCGGGTTATAATCAGATCCGGATGTTTCCTCCGGACATCGCTAAGACGTCATTCATCACCGACCAGGGCCTTTACTGCTACCGGGTCATGCCCTTCGGGCTCAAGAATGCCGGGGCCACCTACCAGAGGCTTGTCAACCGAGTCTTCAAAAATCATATTGGTCGGAACATGGAGGTATACGTCGATGATATGCTAGTCAAGAGTCGACGAGGGAAGGATCATGTTGCCGACCTTGAGGAAGCCTTCGGCGTCCTTCGATCTCACAACATGAGGCTCAATCCTGCCAAGTGCGCCTTCGGCGTCTCCTCTGGAAAATTTCTGGGGTTCGTTGTCAGCCAGCACGGTATAGAAGCCAATCCGGAGAAGATCCAGGCTATCATCGACATGGCCCCTCCCCGGAACGTCAAGGAGGTTCAACGGCTTACGGGTAGACAGGCGGCTATCGGCCGCTTCCTCTCCAAATCAGGGGAGAAGTCCCTCTCGTTCTTCAAGGCCCTGCGGGGGACGAAAGGATTCGAGTGGGGCGAACCACAGCAAGAGGCGTTCGACCAGTTGAAATCCTACCTCACCAATCCCTCACTCCTATGCAAACCTGAACCCGGCGAACCCCTCTTCCTATACCTTTCGGCCTCGGAAAGTGTGCTCAGTGCCATGCTCGTCCAAGAAGAGGATGATGTTCAGAAGCCCCTGTACTATGTGAACAAGGTTCTCCTCTAAGTCGAAACGAGATATGCGAAGATGGAGAAGATGGCGTACGCGCTGATAACGGGCACTCGTAAGCTCCGACCATATTTCCAGGCTCACTCTATTCAGGTCCTTACAGACCATCCCCTGAAGACCGTCCTCCACAAACCAGAGAGCTCTGGCCGCCTGGTCAAGTGGTCGATTGAGCTGAGTCAATACGACATCAGCTACCATCCCAGAACGGTAATTAAGGGGCAGGCACTCGCCGAATTTATTACGGAGTGCACCATTTACGAACCATCCGACATCCCGGAGACTGACCCAATGTGAGAGGTTTATGTCGACGGCTCGTCTTGCGAAGGAGGGAGCGGAGCAGGCATCATCCTAAAGGGCCCCGATAATTTCATCCTCCAATATTCTCTCCGGCTAAAATTTTTAGCCTCAAACAATGAAGCGGAGTACGAAGCTATGATCGTGGGGCTCACCCTCGTCCACAAAGTCGGATCCAGACACATCAAGGCCTTCAGCGACTCCCAACTCGTGGTCAACTAGATCACCGGGGAGTACGAAGCTAGCGACACTCGGATGGTACAATACTTGGCGGTGGTCTGTAATCTCTTGTCATCTTTTGAATCCCACTCGGTGGAGCGAATCCCCCGGTAACAGAATGCCCAGGCGGATTCATTGTCAAAGCTCACCTCGTCATCTTTCGAGGGGCTCGACCGCACCGTTCTGATCGAGGTCCTCCTTAAACCCAGCATCGACCTCCCTGAAGCTTCCTGCCTCAACACCGATCTTCAACCTGACAACTCGACGACGCCCATCCGAGAGTTCCTCTCGAAGGGCGAACTCCCTCAAGACCAGTCTGAGACAAGAAGGATCAGAGTCCGATCCGAGAGATTCACCCTGATCAACGGAATGTTCTTCAAGCGCTCGTACACAGTGGCTGACGGCAGTCCATACTTCCACTGCCTGGTGCCAGACAAAGCCAAGTATGCCCTGAAGGAATTGCATGAGGGAATCGGCGGATGCCACATGGGGAGCAGGTCGCTCGCCCGAAAGGCCCTGAATCATAGGTACTATTGGCCAACCATGTTGCAAGATGTGCAAGACCTCGTCAAAAGGTGCGGCCCTTGTCAAAGATTTTTATCAGTAAAGAGACTCCCGCAGCCAACCTCCGATCCCTGGCCAATCCGACCCCCTTTGCTATGTGGAGGATGGATCGTGTCGGACCCTTTCCTCAAGCAACGGGCCAAAGAAAATTCCTAGTGGTGGCCATCGACTACTTCACCAAGTGGGTCGAGGCAGAACCCCTGGCCTCGATCATCGAGCACCAAAATCAGCAATTCTTCTGGAAGTACGTCATCTTTCAGTTCGGGATCCCTCAGGTGCTCATCACCGACAACGGAACCCAGTTCGCTGGCAAGAATTTTCGGAGGTTCTGCGAAGACATCAGCGTCCAGCAATGCTTCTCGGCCATATGCCACCCTCAATCAAATGGCCAAGCTGAAAATGCGAACCGCCAAATCCTTGATGGCCTTAAAAAGCGATTGGACAATTCGCCCAAGGGACTTTGGGTCGATGAACTTTTGAGCGTTCTCTGGGCACACCAGACAACGAAGAGGATACCTACGGGTGAGTCGCCCTTCGACCTAACCTACGGCACCGAGGCGGTTATCCCCTTGGAAATTGGCCTCCATTCGCCCAGAATAATGGCCTTCGACGAAGAAAGCAATTCGGCAGGTCTCAGGGCCAACTTGGACCTAGTCGACGAAGTCAGGGAAAAATCTGCCATCCAAAGGAGCATATACTAGCAGCGGGTCGAGAAATTCTACAACCAGAAGGTCCGCCCTGCTAACATCCAACAGGGTGACCTCGTCCTTAGGAAACTGACAGTCTCAGACCCCAGTAAGAAGAGGAAGTTGGCCCCTAATTTGTAGGGTCCTTATAGGGTCGCCGAAGTGGTGCGGCCCGACACCTACCGACTCACCGATATGGGAGGCAATTCGATCAAGAGACCCAGGAAAGCAGAGCACCTCATCAAGTACCTCGAAAGAAAGGACTAAAGTTATTATGTAACCGAACCTTTGTAATCGGCTATATACACCACCGATTTTTGTATAAGAATATTTGTTCTTTTTCCAAAGTTTGTTAGCTCAGATTCTGTGTAAACCCCTTATGTAACCACCCCCAAGCTCGACACCGTATGGTAAACTCGAGCACACAGATAGCTTTCTCAAGCTAAGGCAATGGAGCTTAGCGCTCTCTGCCGACCCCCAAGCCTCGACACCGTATGGTGAACTCGAGCACACGGGTAGCTTTCTCAAGCTAAGGCAATGGAGCTCAGCGCTCATCGCCGAATCTCAAGCCTCGACATCGTATGGTGAACTCGAGCACATGGGTAGCTTTCTCAAGCTAAGGCAATGGAGCTCGAAATGTCCCCCCATTAATGGCGTTGGAAGGCGGCCCTATATAGCTGAACTCTCAGGACCCCACTCCCTCGCTACCTCCATGCTCGGCGACGACCGCTACCTTTGCCAGAGAGACCAATCCCCAGAGCCGGCCGAACCTGGTACAAACTCCCTAACTCTAACCCTCAACGCATTCTTAACAACAAGTTCAAAAGGGTCGGAAAACTTATTCTTTATTATAACGCCCTAGGGGGGCACGATACAGAAAGATTTATTACAAACAAAGCCTCGCCATAAACTATGCTCAGGCCCCCTCTGGGCTCGCACGAGTCAACTCGAACCCCGCCGAGCGACTCGGTTCCGTATCATGCCTTGCCGAGTCCCATGGAACTCTGAGCATCGCTCGACCTCACGTACTCCAACTACAGAATTGGGGACGGTTCACGCCTCGAGGAAGCTCCAATCGCCAAAGGGACCGACCTTCCCAACATCGTTTTATAGTGCTGAATCTCGGTCTCTTTCTCCACAATGACTTCGCGGAGGAATGGCTCCGATATAGGCCTCTGCACTGAGGCACTTGACATGAAAAATCCAAGGCCCGCACCCCCGAGGTCGCAGCCGGCTTTCTCCTTCTTCAACCGAGCCGACTCCGTGCTCAGCTCCTTCGACTTATTCCGGAAATAGTGGAAAGCAGCATCGTGATCGCGAGCTTCCCTCCGATATCGGTCGAGGGTGGACTCCAATACTTTGATCTTACTCTGAAGCCATGTCACCTCGGACCGCCGAGGATGAACCTCGGCATGAATAGCCAACATCTAATGGAAGCAAAATAAAAGGTCATTCCAAGGCCATAAGTCAACGGAAGGCAATCTCGACAAATTACACAAGTCTAGGAGGCTCGGACAAACTCAGATAGTCGACCCAAAAGCGAGACAAAAGTCGAGAGCAAAACACTTGGCCCACCAAAAATTATTTGTTATAAATTTTCAATACTTTTACAAAATATTGCGGTGGCCAGTCCGCCTTTGGCAAAATACAACCGAAAAGACAAAACAAAACAAAAAGAAAAACAACTACGGCTACGGGCCCACCTCTTCCTCGGGTTCGGTGACGGCCATGGGGTCGACCACCGGATCGACACTCGCTCCTCCGGCTCCGCCTTCCCCTTCACCCGGCGCATCGCCCTCGGGGGTCTTTGGTGGCCCCTCGATCTCCATGTCGTAGTCGAGGTGCGACAGGTCCACGGTCGGATAGAAGTGCCTCACATGACTCAACGCCTTGGCATACACTTCATTATGCGCCTCGATGACCATATCCTGGCCCTTCAAGGTCAGTGCCCCCTTCTTGACTTCGAATTCCTGCTTCAACGCCGCCTCCTTCTTCAGCGCATCATCGGCCATCGAGGCCAGGTCGATCTTCAGAGCCTGCTCCCGCTTCATCGAAGCATCCAAGGCGGTCTTCGGATCCACCATCTCGTGCTTATAGCAATTGGTCTGGCTCCGCTCGTACTTCAACTCCAGCTCGTGAATCCGCTTCACCTGGTTACTGGACATACAGGCCTACAGCCAAGGTCAAAGAACTTGGGTAAAAATAAAGTTATGAGAAACCAATACTAGAGGAATGAAACAGGAGACCTCGGGAATTACCTGCACGCTGGCTTGAGCCCACCTCATGTAGGCTGACTCGAAGGTATCGACCCCCATACTTTACCGATCCCGAGGCGTGGCCATCTTGTCCACAAACTCCATGGAAACGGGACCCTCAGTCAGAGTGTCCCCCTGGTAGATGGACCAGTCCGGGGCCCAAGGCTGGAGTCCCTCCTCCCCGACCAAGGCCTGGGCATCGGCACGAAGAGGAGGAAGGCGCCCCTGCGCGACCTCTGACACCTTCGAGGCCCTTTGCTTGGCACGAGGGCGACCTCCCTTGACTGACTCGTCTTCAGCCTCTTCGACTTCGGCTCGGATGGAGTCTCGGAGGCTGTTCGGGAGGGGGCAGCCGCTTGCTTCCCCTTCTCGGATTGCTCCACCTTCTCCTTCTTCATAGAAAGCCTCCTCGCCTTGATCGCCTCGGGGTCCATCTCTACAAAAAAGTCCATTAACAAACGATGAGCACAAAAGAGAAGTACAGAAAGAAAAATGAACGAAAAACATACGGGGCGGGGCGGGGCTCAATCCGGCTCGGATCATGTGACTCGCCGTCACTTTCGGTCAACTTATACTATGGCTCTTATGAAGGCGCTCCACGAAGGCCCATTCCTCGGCTGAAAGATCACCCTTCTTCGGCCCCATGAAGTTCGGCTTATAAAAGTTCCACCTCGCCGGAATATCCTACTGCTCCTCATTCCGGACGACGAAGTATTTTCTCTTCCACTCCTTTATCGAGTCTGGGTGGCCATGCACGACCTTACACCCGCTCCGAGGCAATACGTAGTAGATCCTCTCAAACTCCCCGGACGAGTTGACCCCCAACATGGTTCGGAAGATACTCAGTCTTAGCGACACCTTCCTCTTCGTACACAACAGTATGAAGCTGACCATCTGCTTTCAAGAGTTCAGCCCGAACTGCATCGAACACAGCGAAGACCAATTAAGGACGTCTCAGATGAAAGGGTGAATAGGTTGCCTCAGCCCTGAGGAGAACTCATCGGTAGGAAAGATGCAGTACCACGGCGCCAGAGGATCGGTCGGCCAAAGACCAGCACTTGGGACCATCAGCTCGTACTCCTTCCCGATGAAGTAACTCACGCGGATCACCGAGAGGTCCTCCCCCTTCAAAATCGAAGGAGTACTGTCCATCTTAATCCTCACCCGGCTCGGCGATGAGGGCTGTACCCCATAGAGAACCTTATCCCCGACATCATCTGGGTAGTTCCTGATCGACCGAGGCTGTTGCAGAAAGGGAACCCCCAATCACTGAGGTGCAATTGTCCTATCAGGGCTGCTTGGCATGGTCAACTTCACCATCTTCTTCCAAACCTTAGAGGCCTTCTTAGGCGACGGGGTCGCCAATGGCTTGGGGGCGGAGGCCCTCTGGGGGGAGTCCATCCCCCCGACCTGACCACCCTCGGCCTCAGCCTCTTCGGTAGGCGGTACCCCCATCCTTCCCTTCCTCTTTGTCCTCCCCTCCTTTGCCCTCCTCATCATCCTCATCCTCGGTACCCTCCTCATCCGAGCCACTGCTCTCCACCACAAATGGCTTGTGGGTCCACAATGGCTCCACGACTATCACCTCGTCCTTCGTGTCCCATGAAGTTGAAGCTTCCGGAGGATCCGAAGAGGTGGTAGAATCTGATAGGCCTGTATGAACAACGTTGTCGAAAGTAGAGGCAGAAGAGCCGGACTGAGCCCTAAACATGACAAAGAAAACTAACCTGAGTATGACTTGAACGGAAGGTTGCCAGAAAACTCGTCGACGGTGATGAAAAGTCCTAGAGAGAAGCTCTGGGTTTTAGAGAGAGAAAGCAAAAGTATGAAAGGAGAAGGGGAGTAGGGGACGAGTATATATAGAGGATTAAAACTCCTTGATTTTTGCAAAAGTCGAGTACAGTAACTGCCTTGATTAGCACAAAAACAGTTACTGTGACTACTCGATTCTCGCAAAAAACGGTTCCTATAACGTCTATTGGAATCTCCGAGTCCCTTGGCCTTGCCCGTATCTCGAGCATGGGGGTAGCTTCAACAAGCCAAATACCTAGTCTCGCTCGTCCAACCAACCCTCATAGACCTCAACGGTCGACCTATATCTCGAGCATGAGGGTAGCTTCAACAGGCCAAGTCCCTTGGCCTCGCTCATCTTGCCGACCCCCATAGGCCTCAACAGTCGACCTATATCTTGAGCATGGGGGTAGCTTCAACAGGCCAAGTCACTTGGCCTCGCTCGTCTTGCCGACCCCCATAGGCCTCAACGGTCGACCTATATCTCGAGCAAGGGGGTAGCATCAACAGGCCAAGTCCCTTGGCCTCGCTCGTCCTTCCAAACCCCCTCAAGCCTCGACGGTCGACCTATATCTCGAGCATGGGGGTAGTTTCAACAGGCCAAGTCACTTGGCCTCGCTCGTCTTGCTGACCTCCTAAAGCCTCGAAGGTCGACCTATATCTCGAGCATGGGGGTAGCTTCAACAGGCCAAGTCCTTTGGCCTCGCTCGTCTTGCCAACCCCCTAAAGCCTCGACAGTCGACCTATATCTCAAGCATGGGGGTAGCTTCAACATGCCAAGTCACTTGGTCTCGCTCGTCCAGTCGACCTTTATAGGCCTCAACGTTCGACCTATATCTCGAGCATGGGGGTAGCTTCAACAGGCCAAGTCCCTTGGCCTCGCTCATCCAGCCGGCCCCCTAAAGCCTTGATGGTTGACCTATATCTCGAGCATGGGGGTAGCTTCAACAGGCCATGTCCCTTGGCCTCGCTCGTCTTGCCGACCCCCTAAAGCCTCGACCGTCGACCTATATCTCGAGCATGGGGGTAGCTTCACAGGCCAAGTCACTTGGCCTCGCTTGTCCAGCCGACCCCCATAGGCCTCGACGGTCGTCCTATATCTCGAGCATGGGGGTAGCTTCAACAGGCCAAGTCGCTTGGCCTCGCTCGTCTTGCCAACCCCCTAATGCCTCGATGGTCCGAGCCAAACTCCATCCATCATTTTGTTCAAAAGGGAATAAACATGACCTGCTCGGCAGCAGACCCCCATGCTCAGCCTCCGAAGTCTTCGTGCTCGGCCATGAGGGCCTTAACCAGCCCGACGCCGACCCCAACCGGCCCTAGCTACAGGAGCTCTCTTCTCACTCTCCGTCATGAAACCTGACTACTCCTTCACGACCAGCCAAACACAGTCCCGCGGGAGTGGGGGGCTTGTGATGTGGGATAAATTAAGCAGCATCAACCAGAGCCCTCTGATATCCTCTGGATCCTCCCCCCTGTAATCATCAGGTCAGCTACAGTCCAACGGGCCTCAGCCAGCTTAGGCCCATGGGCAAACGGGTCCAACCCGGCCCGTTAGGGATCTAGACCCGTTTACCCCTGCTTATAAATACCCAACCCCCTCCTCACTGCAAAAGGTACTCAATCTCTCCCCACCTGAACCCTAGTTGCCCAGTCTCTTTTCCAGTGACTGACTAGATCGTCGGAGGTCCTGTCGTCGGGACTTCTCCCGGTGTCTCCAGGTCGTGTGTAGGTAGAGAAGACCCAGCCGACCTGAGCTTCTGGATCCGAGCCGAGCACCCGTCCTCACTTCTGAGCCCCTTTGCACTCCTACTTCCGAGCCGCTCCCGCTACCCGGGGTTGGACCGACACCAGTACTGTGTAAGGACTTCCACTACACAAATTACAAGAACTCACACCTGTTGCTCCCACACCTCAAAAACAAACCGCATCACACATCTTTATATATATATATATATATATATATATATATATATATATATATATATATATATATATATAATTCGACGTTATCTGTATATATTAATAAAAAATTCAACGTTATCTGACATAAGATCTAAGACCTTCTTTATATTAGTTATGCATGTGCATTGCACATATTTGTTGGATTACAATGTACGTATTTGTTTGGTTTACAAATGAGGTTTGTTTGGTGACAAACTCTCCTATTAAAATAGTAGAGACTAATAATCTGCACTTGTGATGTACGTTCTAATCAGTTATTTATTTATTTTTTAAAGTAAGAATAAGACGTAATCTGGCTTCGACCTGAAACCTCCCTTTACTCATATATACTTTTTACAAATTATCCTTAGTGGCACAAAATTTTATTTCATATAAGTGGTACTTTTGTAAATAATTATGTTGTAAATAAATTTGAACTTTTAGGGTATTATGGGAACTAACAATAGTTGAGTAAATAAATGGTTAATAAAACTCTCACTTAATAAAGAATGGTTGAGATTAGATGGTCTAATGTCTACAAATAACAATCTTAACTCTCCCATTATAATATGACTAGTAATTTACACATACGATGTACGTCTTAAGAAATATATATTTTTAAACGTAAAATTTTCGACGTAGTCTGGCCTCGAATCTTAAACATCTTTTATATTAATTATGCATGGGTGATGCACGAGATTGAATGTCTACAAATGAAAACCCCAACTCTCCCACATGTGTGTGTGTGTGTATATGTATATATATATATATATATATATATATATATATATATATATATATATATATATATATATATATATATATATAGGGAAACTTTCCGTTGCACACCAGCCCAGTGTGTAAGTCCGTGCGCACTGCGTGTAGACCGTCCGATCTTCTTGATCCAGATCCAAGGGATCAGATCCCCTCCTGCTCATCTGTTAATGAGGGGGGGTATAATCGGAATTTTACCCCCCCCCCCCAACATACATCTGGCTACTTCTCAATCTCTCTTCTCCTTTCCCAAATTATCCCGCTCCCCTCCTTCATCCTCTTCCTCAGCGCTAAAAAACCCTAGCCTTTCTAAAATCGGAACCCATCGTAGGGCTAGAAGCTCCTTATAAATCCTATCTCCTTTCCCCCTCTCTCCTGCTCACCTCCTTCCTCCTTTTCGATTTTAGAAAACAAAACCCTAGCCCCAAAATCGTCTCCTTCCTCCTCGAACAATCGAAACCCATCGACAGTTCTCATCTCCTCCTCTTGACGCGAGCAAGATCTGGAAGCTCATTTTATTATTCTCATCTCTTTCTCCCACATTCCTCTTCGTTAGTGACGGTAATCCTTTTTTTTGTTGATAATGTTGGGAAAAGAACACCTCTTTCTGATTTTGGTTTGAAAAATAAATTTTAAAGTTTTTGTCGAAATTAAATCCGAAATGGACCTTGGCCATGGTTATTGAAGGTAATGAAATTCAAGTATTTCATATGAATATGTAGTTGTAAATTTTAGTAAATTCATGCAGGTAGTATTATAGTGAGATTTGGCCTATGTTATTTGGCCTTTTTCATGAATATGTAGTTGTATATTTTAGTTAGGTTTTAGTGTGGGTTGTTGGATGCAAGTCCAAGTATAACCTTTAGCATGTCTTTTTTTGTTAGATTATTTGTATTATTTGTTGGAAATAAGAAGTGACCTATTGGATAGTTCGGAATAACTCAATATACCGTCTTTTTTTGTAAGTGTTTTGGCTTGAGCGTTACCACATCTTGTAGGATGACATCAAACTATTCTTCCAACCAAATCCACAATCATTACAACTGTAGCTCTAGGTCCTCCCGAGCTAGTTCCGGTGAGAGAATTGTAGGTCCTAAATATTTTTGCCGAATACAGACGCGGGTGAAATATTCTTCTTCGGGGAAGAATCCGGGTAAATCTTATTATAATTGTCCGAACTTTCCAAATGGTTGCAAATTTTTTTGTTGGGTAGAGAATTATGGCCCGGAGGAGGATAAAGATGCTAAAATCAGGGATTTGCATGATGAGATTTCAATGCAGTATTTGTTGAAGTCGATAGATGTTGATGGTGCGTACAATTGTGGTTACAGGAGAGGTGGCCAGGTTTACGGAGTTGTGGGATTGATTGGTGGGGTGTTGTTGTCTCTGTTGTTGTTTCTGGCTTTCTTCAAGCAGTATTGACTGCTTCGTTGTTGTCTGTAGTGTTCACAAAATTGTATTTTGTAGTAGTTATATTTTGCGGAACTTGTATGTTGTGCTGGGCTGGATGTAATCCTGTAAATTAAGAACATCTCTTTTATTGTATTGGTATATATATGTTGTGCTGGAATCTCCTCTTTCTTTTCCTTTCTTTCATGTAAGAGGACAATGGGTGACTTTTGAAATGAAACATGGTGAACCCTATATAAAAGAATGACTCTTGTTGATATTGGTATTGGTATTTGTATTTTTATTTTATTGTATTTGTATTGTTGATATTGGTGTTGGTATTGGTGTGGTGATTGGCTATACAGCCAATCACCACACCAATATCAGTTATATATCAGTTATTGGTGTGGTGTGGGAAAAAGGATTTGTCGGTGTTGTTGTTGTTGTTTTCTGTTTAAGGGAATGGTTCTTTTATCAAATGTGCAAATTATATGAGGTTATAATGTTCTATTGGAGCTTGTAAAGAGATGATCACTTTTCATTACAAAGGCATGAACAATAAAGCGTGTATTGTTACTTAGGAACAGAAATTAGGGTTGGTATCACTTTTGGAGTGCCTGAAAGCACTTGCATATTTGGACTGAAAGAAACAATTTGTATGTAGTGAGAAATCAGAATTGTGATCCAGTTTGCAACCAGCGGTGATGCAATACAAGCTTGATGTTTCTACTCTTATTCTTCTTTTGGAGAATATTCTATTGACTACTTTTGTCATCAGTAAATTCAATTGTTCCTCTTTTAGAGGAAGCCGACATAGACAAAGACGGCAAGATAAGCTTATCAGATTTTGCCGACTATTGAGAACTGCCAGCCTGAGTTCTCGCAATGTCGCATGTTTCAAAAGTGCAGACAGATAGTAGCTCTTGCAGAAATAGATTTTTATACATCAATTTGAATTGCTCTCTTCGATTCTGCACTAAATCTGTACAGCATGTATAATGTAAATTCTGTGTATATACACCACACATTTTACTTGTTCATTTTCATTTTTTTTCCTTTTTCGCTAGAAACTTGTTCATTTTCAGATACAACTACTTCTCTGATCCTTGTGACAAAGATTCGATCATGTATGATGGTCGTTACAGTTATGCTCGAAGTTTGAGCTTTGCTGATATGCTGGCATTGCAAACAAACAACAAAGGGTTAGCAAATTTCAGTCGAAACAAAAAAATAATGAGCGAAGATTTCAGTTTTCAGTTTGTTTCTCAAAGCACGAAAAACCCTTCCAGAATTAAAACAAACTCATCCGCTTGTGCAATAATTGAAATGATTTAATACCTAAACACCGTTTTGCAGTTTTACAACATCATCCAACTCTTTCAAAGCCAGAACTTGAAATGAACAATATACTTTCATGAAGAAAGGCAAAATACAAATAGTTTTTGTAAGACTGAGCAAAGAACATAACAAAGCAAGCCTAACAAAGAAAGGTGTTTAATTCTGCGAATTCGCCTCCAGCCTAAGTAATACAATACAACCAATATGTTACATGTCTTATATGATGGAACTGAGATGATTCCCAGGACTCCAGATTGGTGTGCGTATCGATCATAAAAGATTAACAGATTAAATACGTGATCTAACCCTTTATAGCGGAATCTGGGGTTCACGAATTATACCTGCGATGAGAAGAAGACGATAGTTTCTAGCAACCTCGAGCTGTCAGCGACCCTAAGATCTTCTGCACGTATTCCTTCCTCGGGTTGGACGTCGTGTGGGCGACGATCTCCCAACCTTTCTTCTCCTTGGCTGACCTCTCTTTCTCTCCTTACGTGAATCACGAATTTAGAGAAGAAATCTTATATTTCAGATGATCAATGACGGCCAGAGAATAGAGGATATATATAAGGCTACGGCAGGGACCATGAGGAAAAATTAGGGTTAGGTCTCCTAACGAATCTGGGTATCCCGTGTTCAGCCCGAACACACAACCCATGCCCATTAACAATAGCTCGGTCCACTAAAGAGCTATTGTTGCACTACCTTCCTAATCCCAAATTATATTTATGGGCTCCTTTTATTATATGCTCGTTCAGCTTCCCATGTTAAGATATCGAATGTCCGTCGATCAAATTAAGTTACTGACAACTATATTGATCAACATCTTTTATCCTTAAGTAGTACCACTCAACTTTATTTGTCATGTCGGATGTAATCCACCTGCAGGGTTTACATGACAAATCCTTATGAGCTCCTTAAGGGGACATCATCAACCCGACGTATCGGGACATGGATTCCTTTTACAATCAACAGCCCATCATACATACAATGCTATTACCCAATTCATAGAGGTTGTTGATCCATAATGAATCTCACTCTTTTATGAGTCAAAGTAATGCACACTACATATACATGTCTGTTATTATATCTGGATTAAGAGCATAAGCATCCATAATAACAGAGGTGTTTGTTCTCTTTTGTAGTCAGTACAAAGAGAACAACCTCAAGTGGTCCTGTTCAATACACACAAAGTGTACTAGTGTAAACCTATAGTCAAGATAGACTAATACCAGATTACACTACAACCTTTCCAATGGATTGTCCAAGTCCGTCTAGGTTGTGAACTATTTATATATTCCATATGGAACTGATAATATGATCTTCTGTGTGTCACCTCACACTATATTATCAACCTTATAGAATATCAGACACTTGCATTAATATTATAATAAACACAATATGCAAACATATGCCCATATGATTCTCATTCAAAAAAATAAGGAAATAAAGTTAATACAAAAGTGATGCTTTCAGTATATAACTCTAACATTATAGTCTCTTCCTAAGGTTGAACCAACGACTGTAACTGGAGTCGTATTCTAGCTTCCTGAGTATTCCATCAAATTCTCATACCAGTTTTTCCAATTCCCCCATTCTTTCAATAATAGCCTGAAAAAACAAATTTAAGATATCTTAGAACCATATGAGAAACAACATCATTCAACTGAAATGGACAAAATCATGGTTCTGATGCTGGATGAAATAACCTTATGAGCATAAAGGTAGGGTAAGACGACATAAGAAGTTCATTCATCTCATGAAGCTATATTCACATCACACATTAAAATGAATGTATAAGAGGCACAACACATATTAGAGCGAAGGGATTAACTCACATGTCAAACAACCAGTGAGCACTTTTAAAATCTGCCCAGACAGCATCAAGGTTCAAATCCAATGCATATGAATGAACCTCTTCTTCCTAATGTCCTCATGTGAGTTCTTTTCATAGCTGACTTCAAAAGAAAAACATAGCGTTAGATGAATTTCCTACTGGTTTAATAGATAACATAAAGTAATTTTACATTACAGGATGATCGTGTTCATGAAATGAATTTAAGTAGGCTCAGAAATGACTTTAATTCACAGACTGCGATGGTGTAGCAACATTTGGCTGCAGTTGAACTGCCACGCCAAAATAGCTGTAACAATCACAATCCCGATCATGTTTTACCACAATTTTAATTAAATGCATCCCCATTTCCAAAGGGTCCACATTAACCAAAAGGAAACCATCAGACAGTGTGAAGAATCAAACAATGCGTCCAAAAACTTTCCAAAAACAATGTATCAGCCAACCCAGTATACAGCCCCGTATAGGGAAACTTTCATTTGTACACCAGCCCAATATGCACACTAGCCCAGTGTGTAAGAACATGCAATGCTGTAAAGTTGTACTGAATATACAATTTGTATATTCATTACAACTGAATATACAAATGTAACTTAACAAAAATTCAACTATCAGCCGAAATGAAAGATTAAGGGGATAACAAAAATCCAACTATCAACAAAAAATCAACTATCAGAACAAAAATTCCCATTATATCCCCCACATTAACAGATGAGAGGGATTGAACCCCTTCCGTTGTATGGGGATCAAGATGGATGTATATCATCGGACGGTCTACAACCAGTGCGCACTGGATTGCACACTGCGATGGTTTAGAATGCAAGAAATTCATCACCGCCTATCAATTCATCCCGTACCAAATAATAAAAGTAGGGTATCAATAGTTACCAAAGCAAACTTGTGAATGAAATACTTCCCTCAGTTGACACTATCGTGAGAATCCTCGTGAGAATCCTCGGAACTATTCTCAGTAGATGAATTCACATCATCTTCGCCGAATGCACGCTTGCCACTGAAAATTGAAAAAATCACATAAAAGTCATTATTTTTTGCGAACTATATAATAATTAATAATAATTTTCATAATTTTAATAATTTTACAAATACCATTAAATACCTTTCATTTTTCTTCGGGCAAGTTCGCGCATCATGGCCTTGCCCACGCAAACCACAACAATTGCACTTCCTAGGTTTGCCTCTTGATTTTTTCCGCATTGGTTTCAACCTTTTCCCACTAGGTCTTCCCTTCGTATTACATTGACGAGGTTCTTCCACCGAGACTTGAGACAAGACCAATTGCTTCCCATGTACCCGTGTTCCACTACCTTTAGCTCCAACACTACACCCTTCGGGGACTATCAAATTGAAGCCTTCAAGTGACTTGATCATAGCTTCACGCATGAACACATACCCTTCATCGGAAGACAGTCCGATCTCAACTTGTTGCTTGGACAAGTTATTTAACTCACAATAACGGGACGCAAAATTCTCGCTATTGTTGCCATCTTCTTTACCAAAATTTGTGGGGGTGTAGCTTCTTCTAATTACCTCACGGTTCCATATTCTCATCATATATTGTTTGGGAAGTTCATTACAATTTGAAAGTTTAAGGAAGGCCAAGAGATGTCTACAAGGGAGACCAACAAATTCGAACATAAAGCATGAACAACACCCATAGTGAGTTTCTTTGGAATAAGTAATAACGGTCTCTTTTTCCGACCTACCAATGAATGTCACTGTGTAATAAGTGTTAGCAGTGTTCACGTCACCTTCTAGAGAATTCACATTATACAGTAGGTTTGCCTTGAGTTCTTTTTGAAACTTTAAAAACATTGCTAGAGTGTATACTTGTGCCATTTGTTCCTCCATATACCACCCGTTCTTCAATTTGGGTTTTCTATTGAGAACTTAGTGCACAGCACAACACGACATCAATAGGATAGTCCCTTGTAGTTTTACTTGTGGTCAAGTTTATGGTTGTTTAAGTATGGAAAATCGTTATACTGTTCCGGCATAGAGAGGATGGCCGTGTATAATATTTCGTCAGTGAATGAACTGACGTGCCCACAGTTTCATATGCAGGAAAAAGAAGCTGACAGATTGAAGTATACATGCTGCTCCAAGATTGTTTAAATATGTATATTTTCATGTAATTACTGTAAATTGCTTCCACTGTACGAATGTAAATGTGTAATGTAACTTTGATGTAAGAAATATTTTTATTTCCTTGTAAAATTGTACGAAAGAAGTGTAAAGATCCTGTGGAACTTCGAATTCAGTTGTCAGTTGTATTTTAGAATTCGGGGTGTTACACACAGGGTTCGGCAGGTGTTTTATTTTCTTTTCCGCTAATAATTTGTACTACAGTAAAATATTTTGATTTTGTTTTATTAATTTCTGATTAATAAAACGCATGACCATAATTTGTTGTTTTATTAATTTCTGATTAATGAAACGACCATATTCCACATTTTTTCTTTAAATAAAATTTTTATTAAAAAAACAGAGGCAAGCCGGTTCCAGATACCTCACTTGACCCTCCTCCTTTCCCCAACCCTCCACTCCCTTCTCGTCTTCCAAATTCCATTAACCCTTCCTCTTTCAACCAAACCCATGTCGAAAAAGACCAGTTTGGTGACAAGAATCTTGACATTGAAAAACAGAGTAGACCCATAAGACCTGCTCTTACTCTATGCTTAGTCGAAACCCTTTAAAAGTAATGATGAATTTCGAGATGGCAGAAGACCCAGTTCATCATTGTTTTGAAAGGGGAGCTGTGTCGGTTTCTAATTCGATGTCTATGAGGTGTGCGATGGAATGGAGCTTAGAGAGGATAGACATCGATGGTTCTTTGTGTCGAAAGTCGTTGAAATTGGGGAGTAGTTCGGAACAGGATAAGGGAATTGGTGGGCCCTTTGGTTTTTTGAAACCTCCGAAGGATCCAATTGTGAAGGTGGAGATGAAGGTGAGTAGGGAAGTAAGGTGTTGAAGAGGCAGGAAGATGTGTGTTTGCTGAGCTTGTTGGAGAACGCGAGAGTGACGTTGCTGACCGGGCTCGGAGAGCTGCTGCTCAGGTACATCTACATCGAAGACTAAACTTTGTTTATTGTGAACTAGATATGAAATTTGATAGGTATATGATACGTAATCTAGTTGTTTTATTCTATGCGTATGATCATTTCATGAATAAGTAAGTCTGTGTCTCACTGATAAAATTTGAAATTTGGCGCCTATATATATTTCTTGACGGAGACTTTAATAAAGTGCTTCAGTCAGCCTTTCAAACCAAAAGAAATTTTGTTCCAGTTCTGAACAAGTTGTTTGCAAAGATTCAATTTCATTAGTATCAGATATTATGATTATTATCTCATGATGTAGTTGCTTTCTTCATCAAGATGAATACAGAACTGACTGGATTATATTTGCATATGATTTTTTTTTCTCAGAAATCACTCCATAGTGTATCATGTAAGGTGGCTGAGCTACGAGATTCTGTTATTGCAGAGAGAATTGCAGCTGAGCAATTAAGAAGAGAGAAAGATTAGCTATGATTGTTGAAGCTCAGGTAGGGAATTGTCACTTGCATTGTTCTTCCTAGTATTTTGTTGTATTTTAAAAGCACACTTTAACCTAACACTTAAAAACCTCTTTGTTTAAATTGCTGAAAAAACATGCTGGTTATTGACTGAAATGCTGGTCAGTCAGCTGTTTAGATTGCAGGTGGCTTCCTATTAGTCTCCTTCATTAGACTGAGCTGAGCACTTCCGCATCCTCTTAAATGGGATTTTCCCTTACCAGTCCCATCTCATGCCTGTGATTCATGATCATTTTCTTTAGCCGTGCCTCTCTTGGACTATCCCTCTTCCCATCTATGCAGCAGTAAAGCATCCGATTCCCTTCTGAATTCCAGGAACTGTGGATAGTCGAAGCAACTGCATTTCGTTAATCTGAAATTAGTATCATTTTCCCGAGTTACAGGGATACAAATACAATCAGATAAAATGCCAATCTACACATAGCTTGAATCCACATACAAGAAAGAACTAGGGCCCCCAAATTGAACCCTATTATTTGACACAATATAATACCTTCCCAAAAAAAAGTCTTGCAGCATCTGTAGTCGTTGGCAATTCTGCCAAAATTTCCAAAAACTGGAAATGTGTATGCTGCAGTCGTTGGCTATAAACCCAAAAAAAAGGGTTTTAGGGGAACACTAGTCTGCCAAATTTGGCAGACGAAATAGCTATTTGGAAAATATGGCCGACGAATGATGATTTTTCATCTGTTCGATTGGACAAAAGATAATATTTCGTCGGATGATTTTTATTTTATTTTATCCTATCGGGCGTGTAACGATTTCCCATCCCTAATATTTTTTTAAAAATAAATTGTCGGACGGGAAATGATTCCCCGTCCGATCGATTTATTTTTAAAAAAATATGGGACAGGAAATCATTTCGCGTCCCACAATTTAAATCCCAAAAAAATCAAGGGACAACATATGTTCCTTCGTCCGTTGCAATTAAATTTGAAAAAAAATAAATAAAAGAGGGACGATAGATCATCTTTCGTCTGAGGATTTAATTGCCAAAAAACTCAAAATCTGGGTTTCGACGACTGCAGTGCAAAGTCATTTTTCCATTTCTTATTTGCCAAATATGCAAAATATGGGTATCAACGACTACAGATGCTCTAAGCATCGAATAGTTGACCGAAACGCCTACCACATTATCCTCTTATGCACCGGATATTGAGATCTACATGTGTATTGGTGTGGGAAACAAGAGAAGGACTATGTTCAGCAACAACCCCTCCAACGGAAATTGCGAAACACTACAAATAATTATTGTTTTCGATTCTATATCTTTTGGTCAAGTAAATTATTTAGTTTGTCTGAAAATTTGCAAATCCTTTATTGATATTCAACTAACTAGTGAATTCATCTCAACAGACCCCTACAAGAGTATTTCTTTGATGTGTTGTCTGAAGTAGCATATGCTTTTTCTATTTCATAAATTATTACTTCAAAATGTACACTTCATCAACCTGTATCTTCCTTGTCTGCACGTATCACATTTGGATGAATGGGCAAGTCTTGAAGGGGATTATTCAAGTTCCCTACCAGAGACAATTAAGGCCCTATTGGATTCTTCTTCTCGACTTCCAATCACTGAGCATGTGAAGGTAAGATTGTCAAAATGTTATCGTTCTTTTCTACTACTACATTGACCCTTAGTCCTTGATGACAAATAACTGAGACATGTATTTGCAGGCAGATACCAATGTCCTTAAGGAAGTTGTCGACTCTGCAGTGATTATGATGGTGGGGCTCATCTTCTTTTGTTGAGAAGTTTCTTTCTACGGTGTGTATCTTATATATTGAATGAAACCCCTCTTTTTTATTTTTTATTTCTCTCTCTTTAATTTACCTATAAATGGATTAGATGAACAATCTTTAGTCCTTTTGCTTCTCTTCTGAAAGTGTAACGAGTGCTATCGATCTTTTTTGTGGGGCATGTGCATTTATGTACATGGAGGGTTATGGAGTCATTTACATTCTCACTTTAAATAGAATCTCTCATAAAATTATTTATTGCTTTCAGGCTGATGGGATGGAAAATATACTGTTAGTTCTCACGACGACAGTTAGCAGAGAAAAGGCTTTGATTAAAGTGTGGTAATCTTTTATCTGTTGTACATGACATGCAGATTAGCCTCCAAAACTCTACAGAAAGAGCCATTTTTTTGACAGCCAACTAAAATGTTAACACTCAGTTAAAATTTAAAATTAAAAAAAAAACATTCTTAGTTGATACAAACAAAACAATTGTGATTATTTGTGAACTTGTTTCTTTGAGATAATTGAGGGATACAGAAAGTGATAATTGGAGCAATCTGGATTAAGGTCACCTGAATCATATAATAAATCTATCATTTAAGGTGTTGCGTGTATGAGCATGATAAAAGATAACAGGGTTTTACGAAGATCAAGTAACCAAATTGTCCTTTAATTATTAAAAAGAATTATACCTGAAATGACAAGAGATGAGATAGAATGATACTCATTCATTAACTAGGCGATCATGCCTGGTTGAGTCACTTTCCTTCAAGCATCTAGTGACTCGCATCTCATTTCTTTGAAATGATTTGTACAAAATCAACAGCATGATTAACAGTTTCATACTTCACTGTTTTACTCATATCTTTAAATGTATCTACTTGCACGCAAAAATGTTTGCATGCTTCTATCCTTGGCATATTATCATTACTAGTGTATGCTCATAAACTCTTATAAAAATTATACCATTTATCATCCTTATCATTAATTTCCATGTGTAGCCTGTCCTAACATTTTTTTTAAGAACGCTTCAAAATTTATTTTTTGCCCAAATTATATTAATAATGACTTGTTGCTTTCTGCTCATCTTAGGTGAAAGAATGCAGCTTAAGAAGCCAGCCACTCGAAGTAAAACAAAGCATGGCAGTTGAAGCAAGCAAGACAGGCTGTCGTTACAAATTCTGAGATAAACCTCGTTCGTAAAATACGTTCGCCATTCATACAGGAAACATATGTGAATCACAAATTATTCTTACATATCGCAGACAATTTCATTTCATTTGTTCTTCTGTATGCATCAATAGAGAAAAGTGAACAAATTCATTGTAAGGGGTGGTGCATTCATTTTTCATTGCTAGAGAAGAGCAGACAGACAGGTAGGAAGAATAATTTTGGCATAGAGTTTATGTTTCAGTGCAACCTATATGCACAAATGTGTCATATTATTTGGGGTGGTTGTTTGGTAGGAATAATTGTATCAGATGGAATTTGATATAAAGTGTATGGTGTTTATAATTGGATTTAGCTATATACTATAACATCAATGCTTAATGATAGGCGGACTTATGTTTGGATTTTTAATATGTATATCCCTAATAAATATGTGAATATCACATATTTACTTCACAATGTGTATCCCTAAAAAATATGTGAATATCACATATGATATGGCTAAAAATAGGATTAGATCGGGACCGTTCAAATCATGCACGAATCTCAAAGCTCTAAAGGGAAAACAATAATTTCCACCACAAATGGGTCCAAAACGGGAATTGGGTCTTTCTTCAAAGCCCAATAACCCATAAACGGATATGTCTTATTGTGTATGGGTAGCAGCCCGCCACAGACCAGCTCAGGATGTTTAGAGAGTAATTCAAATTTGTAGTTATCTATAAGAGGCAGTTTAAACCGCATCTCCTATTTTGAAACGAGTTAAACTCTCTTCCTTATCCAAATATATCGGGACAGAGAGATATAGGATTATCTCTAAACTGTCTCTAAAGGCGATAATAAATACCCCTCACCCCCACCATTAAAAAGGTAATCAATATTTTTTCCCTACAAATCGCTCTTTCATAATCTTCCTGATTAGTGACTATATCGTCGGAGGGTTCGTCGCCGGGATCCATCCTGGTGTATCGAACTTTTTGCAGGTCAACGGCAGTGGCGAGAAATAGTCAAACGCCAGCTAGAAGTCAACAGGTTTGCCTTATTTGTTTCCAAAAGAATCCACAAATCATCTGTTTGCTCCCACACCAAAAGCAGCAGCAAAAAATTGGCGTCGTCTGTAGTAAAAGAAAAAGCAATTCAGTCACATATCACCGGTAAAGGCAGTTTCCGAGCCATGCCTCCTAAAGAAAAAGAGAAGGGAGCGGCTGTAACGCACTGAATACCAAAATACGGTAATCTGTATCTTAACGGGATCTTCACTTCATTTCGTACAGTTTTACAAGGAATTTTGAAACTTTTATCACATCAAATTCTTTTACAACAACACGCAGCGGAAATTAAATGAAGTACAACATGATTTACATGAACAATTAAACATCAGCAACTTTTAACAGGAAGTAATCTTTAACATCAATCATCTTTATGTCTCCTTGCAAAATCAATGCCTGCATTGAATACTGTGGGCACGTCAGTTACATACAACTGACGCAATACTATACACGACCATCCTCACTATGTCATATTATAGCGACTCACTTATTTTAGCATACACAAAATTGAATATAAAACAAAGAGTGAAAAGTGATTATCCTAAACATGTCAGTGTATGCAAATGCCTTAATGCTTAATGCATGTGTTTATGCTAAGATGACACAAATGCATACTTGTTCGGATTCTATGCATCCTATACTATATAGGTCCGAGGGCAAGCACCTACATACTCCACATTAAAGAGTTTAATCCCTTGCCATGAATAAACTACTACGGTAACAGAGTCAAGTTTTAGACATCCTACGAGTACGGACCCCAACCCTGGAATCCACCGTCAAGCTATATGGAAATCCTCGTCATGCGAACATCCCGTAAGTGCCGCTTCGGCCCCGGGAAATACATATATAATGGTGAACTACCTCCCATCCGCCCGACTATTCATGGTTGAAATCCACCATCAAACTAATCATAGTCCCGGATTTAATTGAGGATCATCTCACCCCGCAAGCAACCACAGTCCAGGAATCCACCGTCTGACTGGGTCTATAGTCCAGGAATCCACCATCATACTCTACAGAGACACCCCACTTACGTTTGTCCAAGATCTATTACATCTTCTCCTAGTGCCTAATCCTTATATTTAAAATATGAATAAGTTACACCACCTACAGTTAGCTTCCCCTCTAACCGGGCTTAAACAAAAAATACTCCCCGGGGGTCTTCGGCGGTCCTTCGATCTCCATGTCATAGTCGAGGTGCGACGGGTCCAAGATCGGGTAGAAGTGCCTGACGTGGCTCAATGCCTTGGCATACACCTCATTCTACGCCTCGATGACCATGTCCTGGGCCTTCAAGGTCAGCCCCCCCTTCTCGGCCTCGAACATCTGCTTCAGCGTTGCCTCCCTTTTGAGCGCGTCATCGGCCATCGAGGCCAGGTCGTCCCTTAGAGCCTACTCCCGCTTCATCGAGGCTTCCAGGGAGGTCTTTAAATCCACCATCTCGCGCTTGTAGCGATTGGTCTGGCTCTGCTCGTATTTTAGCTCCAACTCATTAAGCCGCCTCACCTGGTTCCCGGACTTGCAGGCCTACAGGCGAGGTCAAAACACTTGGGTGAAAATAAAGTTTTGAGAAACCAATACAAGAGAAATAAAACCGAAGGCCTCGGAAATTACCTGCACGCTGGCCTGAGCCCACCTCACTTAGGCTGACTCGAAGGTATCGGCCCCCATACTCTACCGATCCCTGGGCATGGCCATCTTGTCCACGAACTCCATGGAGACGGGACCCTCAGTTAGGGTGTCCCCCTGGCAGATGGCCTAGTCCGGGGCCCAAGACTGCAGTCCCTCCTCCCCGACCATAGCCTGGGCATCGGCACGAAGAGGAGGAAGGTGACCCTGCGAGACCTCGGACGCCTTCGAGGCCCCCTTTCTCGGCGCGAGGGCGACCTCCCTCGACTGGCTCGTCTTTTGCTTCTTCGACTTTGGCTCGGACAGAGCCTCGGAGGCTGATCGGGATGGGGCTGCCACTTGCTTCCCCTTTTTGGAATGCTCCACCTTCTCCCTCTTCATGGCAAGCCTCATCGCCTTGATCGCCTCGGGGTCCATCTCTAAAAAAAAGCCCATTAACAAACGATGAACACAAAAGAGAAGTACAGAAAGAAAAATGAACGAAAAACATACGGGGCGGGGCGGGGCTCAATCCAGCTCGGATCATATGACTCTCCGTCACTTTGGGCGAACGAATACTATGGCTCTTCCGAAGGCGATCCACAAAAGCTCATTACTCGTCCGAAAGATCGCCGTTCTTCGGCCCCTTGAAGTTCGGCTTATAGAAATTCCACCTCGTCAAAACATCCCACTGCTCCTCGTTCCGGACGACGAAATATTTTCTCTTCCACTCCTTTATCGAGTCGGGGTGCCCATGCACGACCTTACAACCGCTCTGAGGCGACACGTAGTAGATCCCTTCGAACTCCCTGGACGAGCTGACCCCCAACATGGATCGGAAGATACTTAATCTTAGCGGTACCTTCCTCTCCGTACACAGCAATATGAAGCTGACCATCTGCTTCGAGGAGTTCGGCCCAAACTGCATCGGACACAACGAGGACCAGTTGAGAACCTCTCGAATGAAAGGGTGGATGGGTAGCCTCAGCCCCGAGGAGAACGCATCGGCGGGGAAGATGCAGTCCCACGGTGCCAGAGGATCGGTAGGCCGAAGACCAGCACTTGGGACCATCAGCTCGTACTCCTTCCCGATGAAGTAACTTGCGCGGCGGACCGAGAGGTCCTCCACCTTCAAGACCGAGGGAGTATTGTCCATTTTAATCTTCACCCGGCTTAGCGACGAGGGTTGTACCCCGTAAAGAACCTTATCCCCGACGTCATTTGGGTAGTTCCTGATCGACCGAGGCTGTGGCAGAAAGGGGATCGCAAATCGCCGAGGTGCAATTGTCCTATCAGGGCTGCTTGGCAGAGTCACCTTCAACCTCTTCTTCCGAACCTTAAGGGCTTTCTCGAGCGACGGGGTTGCCAACAGCTCGAGGGTGGAGGCCCTCTGCGGGGAGTCCGTCCCCTCAACCCGACCACCCTCGGCCTCAACCTCTTCGGCAGGCGATCCCCCCTCGTCCTTCCCTTCCTCTTCGTCCTCCCCCCCTTCACCCTCCTCTTCATCCTCGTCCTCGGTACCCTCCTCATCCGAACCACTACTCTCCACCACAAACAGTTTGCGACTCCGCAGTGGCTCCACGACCATCACCTCGTCCGTCATGTCCCATGAAGTTGAAGCGTCTAGAGGATCCGAAGAGGTGGTAGAATCCGATAGGCGCGTATGAACATAGCTGTCAGAGGTGGAGGCAAAAGAGCCGGACTAAGTCCTAGACATGACTAAGAAAACTAACCAGAGTATGACTGAACGGAAGGTGGCCGAAAAACTAGTCGACGGTGACGAAAACTCCTAGAGAGAGAAGCTCTGGGTTCTAGAGAGAAAGCAAAAGTAAGAAAGGAGAAGGAGAGTGGGAGACGGGTATATATAGAGAATTAAAACTCCTCGATTTTTTAGAAAGTCAGTTACAGTAACTGCCTCGATTCGTGCGAAAACGGTTACTATGACTCCTCAATTCTCGCAAAAAATGGTTCCTATAACCGCTATGAGAATCTCCGAGGCACAAGGCCTCGCTCGTCCTTTCGACCCCCTAAATCCTCGACGGTCGACCTACATCTCGAGCACAAGGGTAGCTTCAACAGGCCAAGTCACTTGGCCTCGCTCGTCCTTCCGACCCCCTCAAGCCTCGACAGTCGACCTATATCTCGAGCACAGAGATAGCTTCAACAGGCCAAGTCACTTGGTCTCGCTCGTCCTTTCGACCCCCTCAAGCGTCGACGGTCGACCTATATCTCGAGCACAGGGGTAGCTTCAATAGGCCAAGTCAATTGGCCTCGCTCATCCTTCTGACCCCCTAAAGCCTCGACGGTTGACCTACATCTCGAGCATAAGGGTAGCTTCAACAGGCCAAGTCACTTGGCATCGCTCGTCCTTCCGACCCCCTCAAACCTCGATGGTCGACCTATATCTCGAGCACAGGGGTAGCTTCAACAGGCCAAGTCACTTGGCCTCTCTCGTCTTGCCAACCCCCTCAAGCCTCGACAGGTCGACCGATATCTCGAGCAAAGGGGTAGCTTCAACAGGCCAAGTCACTTGGTCTCGCTCGTCCTTCTGACCCCCTCAAGCCTCTACGGTCAACCTATATCTCGAGCACAGGGGTAGCTTCAACAAGCCAAGTCACTTGGCCTCGCTCGTCTTGCCGACCCCTCAAGCCTCAATGGCCGACCTATATCTCGAACATCGGGGTAGCTTCAACAGGCCAAGTCACTTGGTCTCGCTCATCCTTCCGACCCCCTCAAGCCTCGACGGTCGACCTATATATCGAGCACAGGGGTAGCTTCAACAGGCCAAGTCACTTGGCCTCCCTCGTCATGCCGACCCCCTCAAGCCTCGACAGTCGACCTATATCTCGAACACAGGGGTAGCTTCAACATGCCAAGTCACTTGGCCTCGCTCATCCTTCCGACCTCCTCAAGCCTCGACGGTCGACCTATATCTCGAGCACAGGGGTAGCTTCAACATGCCAAGTCACTTGGCCTCGCTCATCCAGCCGACCCCCTCAAGCCTCGATGGTCAACCTATATCTCGAACACAATAGTAGCTTCAACAGGCCAAGTCACTTGGCCTCGGTCGTCGTGCCAACCCCCTCAAGCCTCGACGATCGACCTATATCTCGAGCACAAGGGTAGCTTCAACAGGCCAAGTCACTTGGCCTCGCTCGTCCTTCTGACCCCTCAAGCCTCGACGATCGACCTATATCTCGAGCACATGGGTATCTTCAACAGGACAAGTCACTTGGCCTCGCTCGTCTTACCGACCCCCTCAAGTCTCGACGGTCGACCTATATCTCGAGCACAGGGGTATCTTCAACAGGCCAAGTCACTTGGCCTCGCTCGTCTTGCCGACCCCCTCAAGCCTCGATGGCCGACCTATATCTCCAGCACAAGGATAGCTTCAACATGCCAAGTCACTTGGCCTCACTCGTCTTGCTGACCCCCTCAAGCCTCGACGGCCGACCTATATCTCGAGCACCGGGATAGCTTCAACAAGCCAAGTCACTTGGCCTCGCTCATCTAGCCGACCCCCTCAAGCCTCGACGGCTGACCCTGGTAACAGGAACTCTCATCTCACTCGCCATCATAAAACTCGACTACTCCTCCATGATCAGCCAGGCACAGTCCCGCAGGAGTGGGGGGCTTGTGATGTGGGATAATTAAGCAGCTTCAACCAGAGCTCTCTGATCTCCTCTGGATCCTCCCCTTCGTGATCATCAGACCAACTACAGTTCAATGGGCCTCAGCCAGCTCAGGACCATGGAAAAACTGGTCCAACCCGGCCCGCTAGGGTCCCAGACCCGTTTATCCCTGCCTATAAATACCAGCCCCTCTCCTCACTTTCAAAGGTAATCAATCTCTCCCCACCTGAATCCTAGCTACCCAGTCTCTTTTCCAATGACTGACTATATCATCAGAGGACCTATCGCCGGGACTTCTCCCGGTGTTCCTAGGCCGTGTGCAGGTACAGAAGATCCGGCCGAGCCAAGCTCCTTGATCCGAACCAAGCACCCGTCCTCTCTTCTGAGCCCTTCTGTGCTACTGCTTCCGAGCCACTCCCGCTACCCGGAGTCGGACCGACGCCAGTCTTGCGTAAGGACTTCCACCATACAAACTGAGAGAACTCACACCTGTTACTCCCACACCGCAAAAAACAAACAGCATCATTTACTACATAACATATAATCATGATTTCTAAGCTAATTAGAAAACAAGCAAGATATCCACCTTATAGTAGATTACTAGAAGCACATCCTCTTAAAGGTCCCAAAAGCAAAGCCAAATTTCTCCACCAAAAATTTCGAGCCAGCAACCCGAGAGCTTCAGCCCATTCATTCCCCTTTTTAATTTTGAGGTTTGTTTTGTTTTTTGTTTCTGTTGATTAGAGTTAGGGTGTAGTTTTATAATGTAGTTTAGTTAATTAATTATAAATTAGTTTAATTTCCCTCTAACTAAATTTACTCACCCACTAACAACTACCCACTCATTCCATTACACTTGCAGCCGGCCAACTACTTCCTTGCACAAAACATGTGCACGTGCACTTTATGTACACACCCTTTTTCATTTATTTATATTTTGTTATATGCTAGTTGTTACTAGTTTGTTACAAGATAAGTGTAGAAAAAGTGTACAAAATAAGTGAAGGTTTTATTAGTGGGCTTCTCATTATTTTCTAGTGAGCTTCTTATTTAGAGAAAAGAAAAATAAATGAGACAAAAGAGAATAAAAGAAACTTATGCATAATTTAATTAAAAAAATTAGGACACAATGAGAAAAATAGCACGTGCATTGCACGTAAAAATAAATGTTCAAATATGAAATCGATTTTATCAACAGAAAAAAATATATTTATAGATTATCGAAATACAGCATAAGAAATATATATTTCATTTAATATACACATTCAATAATATAATCAATACGTACATGGAAAACACGTGCACCGCACGTACAAAATATTTTAATGAAATAGGAGAAAAAATGAGTTTCCATTTTATAAAACAATTTTGAACACGTCATTATATAAAAAATTGAAACACGTAGAAAGTATCACCCGTAATGGTACAAAATATATGTGTGTAACACACGAGGGGCAGAAATGCCATAACTCAATTTTGCGGGGTGTTACAGCAGCATCCAGCGAAGAGCCACTCCTCTCTCTCCTCCTCCACAACTCTAAGATCTTCCTCTTTAACTCGACCAACAATTTCAGCAACCGCATCCTGAACAGCCTACTCCCAGGTCCAGGGGGCGGCCCCGGGGGGCTCCCATTGGAGCCATCTGGGACAACACTCCCACCATGACCACATCTTTGTTCACAATCCTTCAAATGACTCTATGGCTTCTCAAAGCCCTCCCGGG
Source organism: Hemerocallis citrina (assembly GCA_017893485.1). NCBI lineage: Eukaryota > Viridiplantae > Streptophyta > Magnoliopsida > Asparagales > Asphodelaceae > Hemerocallis > Hemerocallis citrina. The sequence goes on from CM030359.1 coordinate 313,089,851, forward strand.
CCAGATCTCCGTCAAGTAATCGTTAATCGTCAGCAGGGGGTCGACCTCCGAACTCGCTTGAATGAATGGCGAGCCCTTGAGGAAGTCCCTCAACCCGAGCGCCAAAGCGCCCCTAGAGTCAGGTCCCATCGCAGGCCAAGACCCAGAAGGACCCCCTCCCCGAGGAGGCGAAGGGAGTCCCCTCCACACCGTCGGCAGAGAAGCCTTACTCCAATAAGTTGAGCTGCACCTAGAGATCGCCAAGCTGGAGGGCACCAGTCATTCAAGCGGAGTTCCATAGTTTTAAAGAATACATTATGTGAGCTCGCAATATCGCCCCGGGCCACGATCAGCGCGCGCCTAGCCCTCACCATGCTCTGAATCATGAACGACGTGAGCCTAGCCCTCGCCACACCCCGGGTCAGAACCAGCATAAGCCTAGCCCTCGCCAAGCCACACTTATGAAGGGGAGTCCCGAGGGTCAACTAGATCTGACCGAAGGGATGACTCGCTCCATTGCCGTCTCCACGAGATGGAGAGGCGCCTCAGCAGGCTCAACCGGGAAGAATAACCATGAAGGCTGATTACGAGTGCATTACAGTGGGAGACGGCAATGGACCGATCGGGAAGAAGAAGAACCATGAGGTGGGATGACCTCACGAGATGGAGAGGCACCTTCAAATGGCCAACCATGAGGTGCGGTAGATCCTTGTAGATAATGGGAGCTCTGTTAACATCCTTTTCTTAGATGTGTTACAAGGTCTTGGTCTCTCCCGAGAACGCCTTAAACCAGCAGAATACACTCTGACCGGATTCTCAGGGGTCCCGATTTCGATCAAATGGGTGCTCACCCTTGACATGACCGCGGGAAAGGCCCTAAAAAGCCGGACAGATGCGATGGATTTCATGGTAGTAGACGTGAAAATGGCCTACAACGCCATCCTCGGCAGACCCGCCTGGCCGCACTTCGGGCTGTCCCCTCCGCGTTCCACATGAAAATGAAGTTCCTAACCCTTTCCGGGGTAGAAGACGTAAAAGGGAATCAAGAGACGGCCCGAACGTGCTACACCACAACTATAGGGGGAAGATTTCTCTCCCTCGATTCATTATAAGTCCCTCAAATGGGATTGTAGATTATCTCGGAACCGGTCGACGAGTTAGAAGATGTCCTATTTTCTGAAGAAGACCCGTCTAAGACCTTCTGAGTCAGTAAAGTCCTCCCACAAATAGTCATGGAACAGATCATTGAATGCATTAGAGGCAGTAGAGACCTATTCGCATGGAAAGCGGATGATATGCCAGGTATATTGGAAGATCTCATCACTCACCACCTTAGCGTCAATCCCAAAGCTAAACCTTTTCACCAAAAGCGTCGCAAGTTCGCCCCTGATCGCCAGATAGCCATCTGAGATGAGGTGGATAAACTCCTCGAGGCTCGCTTCATCCAAGAAGTCAACTATCCCGAGTGGCTCGCCAATGTAGTGATGGTAAAGAAGGCAAACGGAAAGTGGCGGATGTGTATCGACTTCACGGATCTGAACAAAGCCTGCCCGAAAGATCTGTTCCCTCTCCCTAGCATTGACGCACTTATCGACGCCACCTCCGGTCATAGCTCCTTAGTTTCATGGATGATTACTCCGGATATAACCAAATCAGAATGTTCCCCTCTGAAATCCCGAAGACCTCTTTCATGACCGACCAAGGCCTGTATTGTTACCGGGTCATGCCCTTCGGGCTGAAAAACGTTGGAGCTACCTACCAGCGCCTAGTCAACAAAGTCTTCCAAGAGCAGATCAGCAGGAATATGGAGGTTTACGTAGATGACATGCAAGTAAAGACCTTCACCCAAGCAGACCATGCCCATGACCTGCAGGAAGCCTTCGACGTTCTACAGAGGCACAAGATGCGACTCAATCCATCCAAATGTGCTTTTGGAGTATCATCAGGCAAATTCCTGGGCTTCATGGTTAGCCACAGGGGGATAGAGGCCAACCCCGAGAAGATCTGAGAAATTCTTGATATGCCACCTCCCTCCAATGTTGAAGAGGTTCAGAGGCTCACGGGTCGCCTCGCAGCCATCGGGCGCTTCCTCTCTAAATCAGGAGAGAAGTGTCTTCCCTTCTTCAAAGCTCTTCGATGGGCTAAAAGTTTTGAGTGGGGACAACCATAGCAAGAGGCCTTTGAGCAGCTCAAAGCCTGTCTGGTCAACCCCCTGTTGCTAAGCAAGCCTAAGCCGAGAGAACTGCTCTATCTCTATCTCGCTACTTCGGAACAGACTCTAAGTGCAATTCTTGTAAGAGAAGAGAATAAGGTGCAAAAGCACATAAATTACGTCAGCAAGGTCCTCCATGATGCCAAACTCCGCAACTCAAAAGTGGATACGATGGATTACACTTTGATCATGGCCGCCTGCAATCTTCGACCTTACTTCCAAGCCCAATCCATTGCCGTTCTCACCAATCAACCGCTAAAGCAGATATTCCACAAACTAGAGAGCTCGGAGAGACTCATGAAGTGGTCCATCGAGCTGAGCCAACATGATATAATTTACCAGCCACGAGCAGCCATCCAAGCCCAAGCCCTCGCCGAATTCATTGTCGAAAGCACAATCCCGGAACCTCTTGAGGAAGACAGAGACCCCCTATTCTGGAGCGTCTCTGTCGATGGATCCTCATGCCTAGAGGGAAGTGGGGCGGGCGTTATCCTAATGGGACCAGACGATTTCATCCTCCAGTACTCTCTCCGCATTAATTTTTGAGCCTCCAATAACGAAGCTGAATACGAGGCTCTAATAGCTGGCTTGCTTTAGCCCGAAAAGCAGGGGCTCACCGTGTTAAAGTATATAACAACTCCCAACTAGTTGTTAATCAGGTCCATGGAGAATATGAGGTTAGATGACCGGATGGTTAAATATTTTGCTAGAGTTAAGCAGCTCCTAAGCATGTTCGCAGGGTCGGAAGTCATCCGCATACCCCGAGAAGAAAATGGGAAAGTAGATGCCCAGTCCAAGTTAGCCCCTTCATTCCTAGAAGGACTCGATCATACAGTCCTTATTGAAGTTCTCCTCTGCCCCAACATCGAGGAAGAACATTATGAGTTCATGTTGATTCCTCCCCCACCACCCAGAAGGAACTAGATGTAGTCATTGTTCGAATTCCTCGAGGGGGGATACTTTCAGCAGATCAAAAAGAAGCCAGAAGAATCCGAACAAGGGTAGAACGCTACACTATCATCGAAGGTGTCTTGTACAAACGTTCGTATACTCCAGCTGATAGCTGATCGAATCTTCGGTGCTTGGCCCAGTATGCCCTTAAGGAAGTCTATGAAGAGATTGGTGGCACTCATATTGGAGCAAGATCCCTCGCCCGAAAAATCCTCAATCATAGCTACTATTAGCGCACACTCTTCAGAGATGCTGAGCAACATGTCTGCCACTGTACTTCTTGTTAGAAGTTCGCGTCCATCAAACGGGCGCCCTAAGCCGAGCTTCGTTCCTTGTCTAGCCCAATCCCCTTCGCTATGTGGGGGATGGATCTCCTCAGACCCTTCCTACCAGCTACCGGGCAAAGGAAATTTCTCATAGTAGCAATTGACTATTTTACTAAGTGGGTTGAAGCTGAACTACTTGCTACGATTACTGAGATGAAGGTCCATCAGTTCCTTTGGAGAAGCATCAATTGCTAATTCGGTGTCCCCCGAATCCTATTTACTGATAATGGAACACAGTTCACAGGGGCAATATTTCAACAGATTTGCGCTGACATGAGCATTCAGCAGAGATTTTCTTCTGTCTCCCACCCGCAACCAACGACCAAGCGGAAAACGCGAATAAGCAAATATTAACGGGCCTCCGCCGAAGGCTTGATAGAGCTTCCAAAGGCTTATGGGTCGAGCAGCTCCCAAATGGGGTATGGTCTTACAGAACCACTAAAAGAACCCCAACTAGAGAATCCCCTTTCAATCTCACCTGCGACTCCGAAGTTGTTATTCCTCTCGAAGTTGGCCTACCCTCACCTTATCGCGTTTAACGAAGTGCAAAACTCCAACAGTCTCATAGGCAAGCTTGATCTCATAGACGAAGTTCGTGAGCACTCGTTTATTTGCCAGCAAGCATACAAGTAGCAAGTTGAAAAGTTCTACAATCAGAGAGTCCTCCCTACTAACCTGAAAGAAGGCGATCTAGTTTTGCGAAAACTAGCATTTTCAGCCCCTCGTAACAAGGGCAAACTTTCTCCAAATTAGGAAGGACCATATAAGATTTCCAAAGTGGTTCGTCTAGGAACTTACTAACTTGCAGATCCGAGGGGGGGGGGATACCAAGGACTTGGAATGCGGAGCACTTGATGAAGTACCAAGAGGGTGTTCAAACACCGCTCGAAGCAACTTCTACCTAAAGCATTTCTTAATGTTTTTTTTCTTTTTATTACTTAGTTGATTTTCTCAATGTAATAAAGGCTTGCAGCTCAAAAGCAGCCACTTAGTTATCTTTTATGAAAGCTATTTACTTCTCCGAAAAGTTGTTGTCTAAATCTTGATTGTCTTACTCTAAAGCGTACACTCTAAATACGAAAACTCTTAAACGACATGTTCGGAGTCCAACACTTGGTTCGACACCACTTTAGCTGCTTGTGAACGGGCAAGTGCGATGTAGCTCACCATTCGAAATTGCTCCCGCGACTGTTGAAAACTGTTAAACGACAAGTTCGGAGTCCAACACTTGGTTCGACGCCACTTTAGCCACTTGCGAATGAGCAAGTGCAAAGTAGCCCACCAGTCAAAATTGCTCACACAGCTGTTGAAAACTCTTAAACGACAAGTTTTGAAGTCCAACACTTGGTTCGATGCCACTTTAGCCGCTTGCGAACGAGTAAGTGCGAAGTAGCTCACCATTCAAAATTGACTTCACAGCTGTTGAAAACTTCTGAGTACAAGTGTTATCAAACACTTAGAGAAACGACTCTCTATCACTTGGCCAAAAGAAATCTTATTTCACAAACAAGAGAGAACACAAGTGTTAGTAAACACTTAGAGAAACGACACTCAATCACTCAGCCAAAAAAACGCTGCTTGTTCCACAAGAAAGGAAAAGTTACAGGTGTTATTGGGCGAAAGAGGCTCATTACAAGATCAAAAAGGTGCAATCAACAAAAACGTTGCTTGAATACTACAAATATCTTATTCCGCTAAAGTTGAGATCACAAAGACTTTAAGACCAAAATTCCTACAAAACTACAAAGTGTCACCCTAACTCCCTAGGAAGTGGGACACTCTGAGCGCTGTGCCGCTCTCTCATTCCCTTCGAAGAAATCTCCAGACCTGCGAGCTGGGTCATACTATCAGGGCCCATAGGCCTAGTGGCCCTCCCAACCGATGCCCCGCTGGATGAACCAGCCACACCGCTTTGAGCATCCCCAAGGTTATGCGGGGGCACTAGGCATATGCAGCGCCAATTCATGGAATGATCTCCCCGGGCCATACCCCTTGTGCGGACAAGAAGTGCTCCTAACATTGCCTCCCTCGGAGAGTCGTTTCAAATGAATATTCTCCGCCTCCAACTCAATGAGCCGCTCTTTGAGAGAGTTATCTGTCAGTTTAAACCTCAAACGGGGCACCCCGCTCGTGCTACCCCCTTGCGAGAGCTCAAAGATAGTCCTCCGGAGATGTGCCGCTTCTAAACTCTTCTCGAGCACCACATTCTTCAGCTCATCCCTTTTTGACGTCACGGCAAATAGAGAGTGCCGAAGGAATTTCAGTCTCGAAGCTTTGCGGCAGCCATAAATGGGTCGACCTCCCCACCCTCGGGGGGCACTACTTGGAGAATCTCCTTAAGACGCCTCGTCTCGATATCTCGACAGGCCAAGACCATTCTCAAATGACCAAGCTCCAACTCCGCTTTAGCGAGCCTCTCCCGAGATTGAGCGAGTCCCAGCTTAGTAATATGGAGTTTGGTAAGGAGATGCGACGTCTTACTACCCTGGGGAAGTCAATCAAAGAGAGAAGCATAAATCACTCTAAGTCTAAATAGAGCTATAGGATAGTTCTGAGGTAAAGCAGAGCTATAAGACAATTCTAAGCCCAGGAAGACCTACAAGTTGGTTATAATTTAAAGAAGAAGCTACAAGATGATACTAAGTCCAAGTGTCAGAAACTATGAGATAGTTTAAGGTCTCGCTGCCATACACAACACTTGTCCCAAAAAGAGATATTTCAGTACTTAGACGAAGGTACAAGAGCGGTGGTCAGTCCGCAATTAGGCATCGATACAAAATACCTAGACTAAAAAGGGAATAAAAACACAACTGAGTCAGGGGTTGACCTCTTTCAAAGGATCCACGGCCACGGAAGACTCGACCACTTGTGCTTCGGTGGCGATCACTAGGGTCAAGGCACCTGGAGCTGCACCTGCCTCAGTCTCGCCGCCCACGACCTCTTCCTCTCGGTCCTTTTCTTCGTCTTCTTCGCCTTCTTCGGGAAATGTCGTCGAACCCGGGGACCAGATTGGGGAATAAATGCCACCTGACACAGTCGACGTCAGAAAATTTTGTTTTAACCTCGTCTATGGCACGGGCATAGGCCTTCCCCATGTTCACATACAAGTACCCCTTGGCCTTTGTCATCACCTCGCCCTCAGCTTCCTCCGCCCCAGCTATCTTCGCAGCAGCGACCGCCTCCTCCTTCTCCTTTACTGCGAGATCCTTCTCCTCCGTCAGCAGAGCGATGTCCGCCTCCAGTTTTGCGACAACCTCTTCGAGGTGATCATCCCTCGAGGAGCTCATATCGGCTTGGATCCTCGATTACTATAGGTCCTTCGCAATTCTGGCCTTGTCAGCCCGAGCTCTGTCACTATCGAGCTTCAGCTCCTTCTCTTTTTCGGTCATCTTCTCCATCAGGTGCCCGAAGTGGCAAGTGATCTGCAAGAGAAGCAAAACCCAGTCATTTGAGCAAGAAAAACATCAACACTTTGCCAAAATAAAAATTTCAAAGGTGATATAAAACTTATCGACATGGTAACTCAAGCGATTTCGAGCGCGTTGTCACCAACGGTCCTCGCCTCCAAGGCAGCCTTGTCCTTCGGCGTGGCGAGATGTCGAACTGCTTGCATGCAAGAAGACGAATCGCCGAGGAATCCATTGAGCTTCCTGACTTGCCAGTCAGGGACGAGGATCTTCTTGTGTTCCCCGGTCAGGAACACCTCGGCTTCAGCAGTAAGGGGGGACCTCCAAGTCTAAAGTCGCCGACAAAGGGAAGACCCCCGCACCAACGGAGGCTGATGGAATTGCCGAAGTCGCTGGCTGCAAAACCACCGTGACCTCCTCTGAGGAGTGCACCACAGCGACAACAATTATCTTCACCTTCGGCGAAGAAATCTTCGTGACCATCCTTTTTCTCTTCTTGTCGGCAGGGGCCTTGCTACTCAGAACTCCACGCCCCGCAAGCATATCGTCGAAATCCATTGATTCTGCAAAGAAGGAAATTCGCCGAGGATCAAGACAAATAAAGATTTGACTACGCAAAAAAAGAAGAAGAAGAAGGGGGTGCTACACTAAAAGACCAAAAGCGTACTGGGTTTATCAGGCTAAGACCCCCCCCTCTGAAAAGCACCTCCTCTGTCAAGTCCTTCCAATCGAGCTTCGGCCGATCAAGGATTGTCTGGACCATCTCTGTTTCCTCGGGGCTAAGAACGGGGCTCTCCTCGCCCACTTCGAAACCTTCTTGACCCAAGTAGTCGGAATATTCCACGATTCTCGACTTCGGATCAGAAAGAACTTGTCCCTCCAATTCTTGATCAAGTCTGGGCAGCTGACGAGCCTTACCCCATGCCGCGGAGACAGATAGAATATGAACTCCGTCTTGTGCTACTACTGGATCTGGTACACAGTCCGCAACACATTCACCCATGGCTCGATGTTCGCTGCTTGATAATGGAGGATGAACCCGTTAATAAGCCTCCACAAGTTCGGCATATACTGGACTGGGCTGATCCGGTACCATCGCAACACTTCAGCAATAAAAGGATGGAGAGGTAGTCGAACATCGGCTAAGAAGGCATCGACGGGCCAAAAACACATATCTACCAGCATCGACGAATTGGCCCTCACCCCGGGCCTAGGCAGCATCAGGTTGAATTCACTCGGGATCAGAAAGCACTCCCGAATTAACTTTAAATCCTCTTCGCTAAGTATGCAGATGGTGTCGTCGACCTCTGAGGTCTTAAGAGCCGCATTTTCCTCGAAGCCCCAGTCCCGACTGTACACAATACGTTCAGCTAGATCATTCGGAAGTTCTCGAACTCGATGAAGCTCTGTCAGGGGCCCGGACAGCCTGCCACACTCCCCTATTCTTCGATCTCTCTCAACGATGGTCTCCATAACCGCCGAAGAAGTCCCTACTACGGCCTTACCCTTGTCGACTGTAGGAGCTTGACTAGAGGTCGGCTCGATGGAGACGATGGGGGATGTCTCTTGACCCGAAGTGATGCTGGAAATTCTCTAAAAGTAAAAGAAATTATCTAAGAATTACCTTGATTTAACTGCTACGGTCGGAAAAGATCGCCGGAGATAGAAAATCTTTGCTGGAAGCTCTTGCTGGGAAGTAAAAATCGCGTGAGCAAAAACTTAGAGAATGAGCGAATGAGTGGGGGATGAAGTTTTATAGAGCGGGGGGGGGGGGGGGGGGGGGGGGGGGGGGTAGTCGGAACGCCCCTCAAGGGTCAATGGCCAAAATCTCCACGTGTCACCTTTTCGAAGCCTCTCTCGACCTCGACACCTATTGCTGAGCATTCTTGACACCGATGTCGTAATTAGAGAAATGGCTTTGACTAGTCAACGGTAAACGGTTAAAATCTCCACATGTTGCCTTCTCGAAGCCTCTCTCGACCTTGGCAACTCTCGCCGAGCGTTCTTGACACCGACGTCGTAATTGGAGAAATGGCCTTGGCTACTCAACGGTCAATGGTCAAATCTCCACGTGTCACCTTCTTGAAGCCTCTCTCGACCTCGACATCTCTCGCCAAGCGTTTTTGACACCGACGTCGTAATTGGAGAAATGGCTTTGACTAGTCAACGGTCAACGGTCAAAATCTACACGTGTCGCCTCCTCGAAACCTTCCTCGACCTCGGCAGTTCTTGCTGAGCTTTCTTAACACCGACGTCAAACCTGCAACGTGTCAGCACGCCGAGGTATCAATAAGGTTCGACAAGTGGCGCCGAGCGTTCTTGACACCAACGTCGTAATTGGAGAATGACTTTGACTAGTCAACGGTCAACGATCAAAATCTCCACGTGTCGCATTCCCGAAGCCTTCCTCGACCTCGACAGCTCTCGATGAGCTTTCTTGACACCGACGTCAAACCTACCATGTGTCAGCACACCGAGGTGTCGATGAGGTTCGGCAGGTGGCGCTGAGCGTTCTTGACATCGACGTCAAACTTGTCACGTGTCAGCACGCTACGGTGTCGATGAGGTTTGGCAAGTAGCGTCGAGCGCTCTTGCCACCGACCTCCGTTTGGGCATTAAAGCATTGACTATTCAAACATTGCCCCCCCCCCCTCCGATCACTTCAAAAAGCGTGCCTCGATGTGATCAACGAACCATATCTTGCCACGTCGATAATCATTTGATTAATTCTTTTATTTTAATTATTAATTTGAATTAATTATTTAAAAATTGCGAAAATTGATTTAAATTTCAAAAAGCTAATTAAAAATTCTAAAAAGTAATTATAAATTCGGAAAAAATATTTTCGAACTCCTGTCAAAATAATTATTAATTAGAATGATTAATTGATATTTTTTAAAAATTGATTGTCGCTTCGCAAGTTGAATACATGATTCGAGATATGGTTAAAAAATTGGAAAAATCATTGGAAGATCCAGGAAATCTCACAAACAAATCTGAGTATTGTCCAAACTCAATTGAGTGTTGTTAAGCCCTGTGTGCGATTCTAAGGCTCCCAAGAACTCCGATAAAATCTCGTACACCATTAAAACAAGAAACTACTCCCCAAAGGCTGTCAAACTCAGTCTTCGGGAGTGGGGGCTCGTGATATGGCTAAAAATATGATTAGATCGGGACCGTTCAAATCAGTTACGAATCTCAAAGCTCTAAAGGGAAAACAATAATTCCCACTACGAACAAGTCTGAAACGGGAATCGGGTCTTTCTTCAAAGCCTAATAACCTAGAAACGGATCTGTCCTATTGGGTATGGGTGACAGCTCGCCACAGACCAGCCCCTGATGTTTAGAGAGTAATTCAAATTCGCAGTTATCTATAAGAGGCAGTTTAAACTGCCTCTCTTATCCTGAAACAAATTAAACTCTCTTCCTTATCCAAAAACATCGGGACATAGAGATATAGGATTATCTCTAAACTGTCTCTAAAGGCGACTATAAATACCCCTCTCCCCCACAATAAAAAAATCAATCAATATTTTTTTCCACAAATCGCTCTTTTATAATCTTCCTGGTTACTAACTTGAGCGTCGGAGGGTTCGTCGCTGGGATCCATTCCGGTGTAACAAATTTTTTGCAAGTCAACGGCAGTGGCGAGAAATAGTCAAATGCCGGTTAGAAGTCAACAGATGTGCCTTATTTGTTTCCAAAAGAATCCACAAATCATCTATTTTCTCCCACACCAAAATCAGCAGCAACAACATATATCCCTCACAAATGTGTCTTTTCACATTTACCCCTAACAATGTATGTCCAACCTCTTAGTTATCCCTTAAGTTAAAACTACTTTTAAAACATAAAAATATATGAACTATACAATTATGTTTAATAAATTTTATGTAAAATGACTGAAATACCATTTCTCTATTAGTTAAGCTTATTATTCTTACTTTTTATAAACTAAATCGTCTATAAAACCAACTGAAACACATTAATCATTCTCAATTTTTCTTCAGCTTTCTTAATAACTGGACAAATGTACACTACATCTTTATAATTTCATTTTCTTCATCATGTTTTCTATCCAAATTCACCACTAATCTTATTCATTCAAATACACGTAGTTTGAGACAATTTTTAGAGATAAATAAGAAATGAACTCATATTGTTTGGTGCATATAAGAAAATACATATTTTTGAAGGACATATTTGCGAGGGGTATACGTGTTAAAAACCCTTTAGATTTTTGATCGTATCAGTAAAGCGTTCCATTGGTATCAATATTATTTTTTCATAATCAGAAAAGCAACGAAACAAAAAACTACTCTCTAAGATAACAAACTTCATAAGCATCAACTTCAACTTGCATGCGCTCGAGCAGGAATTGGGCCACCCACCTTGCATCTTTTACTATCAAATGACAGTGATTAGCAACCCGATTAGTTAGTGCTTGCCCTCACTGTATAATTGATAAATTTTTACCTCACACAACACTCGTTGGTAAACTCCTAGGCAAATCTCAATAAACAAAATGCATTTATGTCAAGTAATGTTTTTTCACCTCTCCATCTAACTCCACTAGTATAATGCACGTGCGATGTATTTTTTAAAAATATGTATTATACACGTGCGGTGCACGTGGGGAAAATGGGGAGGGGAATGAAAAGGACAAAAAAAATCTATGTATTATACACGTGCGTTGCACGTGGAAAAAATAGGGAGGGAGAATGAAAAGGACAAAAAAAATAAAAAATCTACCAACACGTGCGCTGCACGTGTTGACACACATACACAAAAGAATAAAAAATTGTTTATTTGTTTGAGAACCCCATCTCTCCCATTATAATAGTTACTAGTATCATGCACGTGCGATGCACGTGGAGGAAGAAGGAAAAAAGACAAAAAAAACCAACACGTGCGCTGCACGTGTTTGCACACATATAAAAAATTGTTTATTTGTTTACCAACCCCATCTCTCCCCATTATAATAGTTATAGATAAATAAATCAGTAAATAATTATTCTAAAAAGAAAACCAGTAAATGATATTTTGGAGGGAAAAAAAAGTCCACATTTTACACATTTTTTAAACTCATGACAAAACTTAGTCGAAAAGCCCATTACTCATCAGGCCCAAAAGGCCCAATTTCCAATCAGTCACTCCTACGGTACTAGCACCGGTAACGGGTCGGGTCGGGTCGGGTAGCTCAATACCCGGACCCGGACCTGGTCATTGACGGGTCCAAATACTGGACCCGAACTCAGACCCATGAAATTCGGGTCCGGTTCCCCACAAGAAATGTTACCCGTTCGCTTTCGAGTCCGGGTCCGGATCCGGGTCCTATTTCTAATCACGGGTCCGGTTCGGTTCCGGGTCTTTAAAGCATAACACAATATTACATAATACGACTCGTGACTGCCATAATCAGTGAGTGCCACTCACTGACTCAAAATTAGTCAGGTAAAGAGGTAAAGATTAATCAGTGAGTGCCACTCAGTATATGACATGCAATTAGATATAAAATAAATGTTTTGCTGACAGTAAGCAAATTTGAAATTGACCAAGGCAATCATAAATGAAACAATTGATAATATCTCAGAAAATGCATGTACATGTACATGAAATAGATTCCTTTACAATGAAGGAAGAAATATGTGTATTAGAGCATCCACAGTCGTTTGCTTTATTGCCATTTTTGCCATTTTTTTCCTACTGTAGCGCTCACAGTCGTTTGCTATTTTGCCATTTTTTGGCAAAAGCGCTACAGTAGATACGGAGAAATAACAATCGAAATAGCAAAATGCATATTATAGCGGACGAAACATGATGTTTCGTCTGGATTATTTTATTATATTCTTAATTGATCGGACGAAACATGATGTTTCGTCCGAAGTAAAAAAAAAAAAAACGAATAAAATAAGCTTTAAACGGGGGAATGAACATGATGTTTCGTCTCAATTTGAGACGTAACATCATGTTTCGTCCCAATCCAAATGTAAAAAAATTTTTGTAAATTTTAAATTTTTTTTGCAATTTTTTTAATTGATTTTGCAAATTTTTAAATTGTTTTTGCCAAAAAAATTACAATTTGTTTAAAAAATTCTTTTTGCAATTTTTTTTATTTAAAAATTTTCCGGAAAATCCGGACGAAGCACCATGCTTCGTCCAGAATCTGGGCCATTTTTTGGAAATTTTT